>MU159705.1:97555-133974 GCA_015888305.1 Antheraea pernyi
CACCAATACATCACTGCAACAACACTACACACATCACCTCCATACACGTGCACGCTCACACATAAAGTGGATGGGTTTTTTTTTTCCCGTATCGAACTGTAATAATTTAGAATATTTTCCGATACAAAATACACATAAGAGTTGTTGAAATATGTATGCTTTGTACACATATATGTTTCAACAACTCATATATGTATGAATAGTTAGCTTAGCTTAGGTTAGCAGGGAGGACGCCGTCGAAAGGTGGCAGCAGGACCTGGCGGACGAGCGGTTCGGGCGGTTCACTGTGGACGCCGTCCGCCCGGTCCTGCGGGAGTGGATGGCAAGGGACTGGGGCTCCCTGACGTTCTGACTGGTGCAGGTACTCACCGGACACGGTTGTTTCGGGTGGTACCTGCACTGGATCGCACGCCGGGAGCCGACGGCCGCCTGCCACGAGTGCGGCGCTGAGGAAGATACCGCGCAGCACACGCTGTCTGAGTGTGCTGCGTGCGGGGAGCAGCGCCGCATCCTGGCGGTGGCCGTGGGAACGGACTTATCACTGCCGAGCGTGGTTTCGGCCATGCTCGGCAGCGAACAGGCTTAGCGAGCGATGGCCTCCTTCTGCGAGGAGGTCATCTCGCAGAAGGAGGAGGCGGAGAGGGCCCGCGAGGCAGACCCTCAAAGTGGCCGTCTCCGCCAAAGGAGGACAGGCAGGAGGAGAAGGCGCTTCGCCCAACTCCTCCTGCCACCGTAGCCGGACCTGAGGGGATGGGCCGGGGGGCCCATCTCCTCATTGCACGGGTCCGGCGGACGAGGGGGGGCAGCCGGTGTGTACCCGGTCTGTCCCTCTATAGGTAGGAGCCCGGCGGTCACCTTCCGCCGGGCGGACCGTGGGGGCGGCTCTATAAGGTTGATTAGCTCGAACGATCCCTTGCCGCCCCCACAAAACGGTCTGTCGGTACACCGTGGGGTTTTAGTCCGTGCGACTCGGACATAACCCACCCTCTCCCCCGGGAGGGTGGCGTAACCATAAGGGATTTCCCCACGTTAAAAAAAAAAAAAAAAACGATTGTCAACCAACTTCACGGTGTCGCTTTTAGGTGTCAGTGTGCGCGCGCATCGTAAACAATCATTCTCATCATTCAATTATTTCCTATTGCTCCAAAAGAATTATAACTTCAATAATATAACACATTGCATCTATTTAACTTTATGACAATTTAATCGCTTGAAGGAATTTGGTACTGTTGTGGTATCATTTAAAAGTGTCTCGTTTTCACTGTGTTTATTTAAATTTTTCGTTTTTTTTTTGGAAGAAACAATGTCAATTCAGTACTAGCGTGGACGAATATTGCTTCAATCGACTGGATGAATCTTACGATAAACATAAGCTTTCAGTGAAGGAAAGAATAATAAAGAACTCAGCAAAATGTTAGACTATTTTCTAATGCTTGTCTAATTACCGCACTAGTTGAAAAATCGTTATCAATATGGGGTGTCCGGTGAAGCTGTTAAGACCTTGCTAGGTCAATAGCATAGTCAGTTCGAAAAAGAAAGTCTTCAATGTGGGCAACACCAAAATAGTTTACTTCACTCATTTCTCTTCAAAATTTCCAAAAATAGCTTTCAAATGCAACTGCCATAGACACTTGGTGACAAATTGATAAGACAGATAGATCAATTTGAGGGTAGTAGCTAGCTAGACGGGAGTAGAAAAAGCTGTACCACCACGCTTACTCTGTTCAAACAAACAAAAAAAAGTAAACCATTTCTTTAACTTTACACTATTAAAGTAGATTAGTGCACCTTCTTTACGTTTTATGGATAAGTTACCTCATTCTAAAGTTTACATGACGAGTTATTGAAAACTCGAATTTCGAAATTTCTAAGGTAAATATTTGGAACCTTTAATGAGGTGAAATTCGAATGAGAATAGTCTATCTATCTATACATATAATAAAAATGAAGTGTCTGTATGTAATATCAAAATATATATTTTTTCCTGATTGATTATGAAAGTATACACGCTACTGATAACAAAAAACCAACTTTTGAAATTTTTGTCTGTCTGTCTGTCCGTCCGTCTGTCTGTCTGTTTGTTCCGGGAAATCTCCGAAACAGTTCGACCGATTTTGATGGAAATTTCACTGGCAGATGGCTGAAATTACAGTGGGTTACTTAGGCTATTCTACATTCTGCTAGCTGTTAACCGTGGCTTCTCCCGCAGTGCTATCTCCAAAATGGTTCAACCGATTTTTACGGGACTTTCATTGGCAGATAACGGACATTATAAAAAATAAGTCAGTCTATTTAAATTTAGACTAGTTGTTAATCATGCCTTCACTCGCAGCGCTATCTCCAAATCGGTTGGACCGATTTTCATGGGACTTTCACTGGCAGATAGCTGCCCTTATAGGAAGTAATTTAGGTTAACCTATTTTAGACTAGCTATTACCCGCGACATCGTCCGCGTGAAATTTAATAAAAATATGTTGTTCACTGTAAACATGTGCGTAAGACGTAGTCCGGTGAAGCTGTTAAGACCTTGCTTAGTCAATAGCGTAGTCAGTTCGAAAAAAAAATGTTCGTAAGACGTGGGTTGGAGTAGACTCCAAGAATAAATATAATTGAAATTCATATATCTGTATCTATACGTGTACTTTGAATTATAATCACTTATAATCACTTCTTGGTGATTTTGGTACCCATTTTATTTACCGCGCTTTATCTACATAACTTAGTAATCATAGTAACATATAAGAATATTGTATCGAGTTCAATGAGCACTATTTAAATTGTCGAATATTAAAAACGGCTTAGAGAGATATAAACTTTTATATTGAAAAACATCTTTAAGTCATTGTTTAATTAGTTCATTATACAGTGTAAGTGACCACTGAGGTAGTTATATGGTGGGTTAAGGTTCCAAATATGTTGCTGATGATAAACCTATGATGATATAAGTTATATGTTACTGTAAGTAGCGTGCGTGTTGTACTTACAATTGTTTCAAAAGAGCATTTCTATAATCGTATATGGGTACACAATTTTATATTTATTTAATACAATTTTAAAAAAACGCGTGTGGAGCTGCAGGTACAGCTAGTCGTAAATATATCTCCGTGTGTCGAATTAGTAACACGAAACTTTCGAAACGATCTGTCATTTAGTGAAATGTTACCGGAGTCGGCGACGCAAATGTGTTTGCCGTTCACCCTTATCCCGAGCGATGTGGTCGCCCCTTTTTGTGATTGTCGACCGCGTGTGTAAAACGAGCCTTCGATTTTCATCTCCCGACAGACGATGGGTAGAAGTATTACTGCTTATAAAGAGTGATAGCTTGACAGGTTCGACGTATAAATGTTTGCTGTGACTGCCTGTGGTTTCTAGGGTTTCTGTTCTCTTGCTTAAATTTTGATTCTAGACATTGAAAAATATTTTAATATTCATATTTAGTTCATAAAGTTTGCTTTGGTCTGATTTATGACGATAAGTATGATTTAATTTATTTCATAAACAAAAGATTAATACTACATCTGAAAGAATTTAAAGACAATATGGGGGCCTACTCCGAGGAACAAGGAGAACGTTTTCACCAAGATGTGATGGACTTTGAACGGCGATATCAAGGGCAGTACAACATAGCGTTGAAGGAGTGACTAGCTCGCCATAAATATGAATTCTGCCGGTAATTTGTGGAAACAGTGGTCAGCGAAAGAGGGGGGTTTGTACGTAGATGTTTGGTCGGAACATTAATAAATAATTTCGGTAGAAGTTCAGGATAATCTATACATATTAGAAGTAATTTTGAACATGTATGTTATATCTGCTATTTCTCGTCGCTTCACAAGAGGCAACAAACGGTGCTTACTACAAAGTTTAAGTAAACTTATGTCATTATTTTGAGTTTTAACTTCTGGCGGCAATCTTTATGACTGCCCTGCTTTTTTTGTTATCTATGTATTTATAATAAACACTTATACATTGAAATAACAATACAAAAATATAACAATGACACTGTAATACGTAGATAATTCTCGTAGAACTATATGGGATTTGTATTAACAGATATTCATGTGAAACGATAGAAAGTAAATCTATTGTGTATTATTTTTCCAGAGTTTTGCGTAGACATAAAACTTCTTTCATAGTTTCTACTGACAAGACCTTGATAGTTATATGATTTTATAGTGATACCTTCATGGGATAAGGATTAGTTTTTGGCACGACTCCTAGCGAACTTTGTCTTTAACGAACAAAGGAGAAATAGCAAAGTAAGCCTTCACGTATGTTTGTATCCAAAGAAAACTTGACCGAGAAAATTTGGCGTCCATTTATTTGTATCATATGTGAGATATCGAGTTCATATTTTATGAAAGTTAAGGTCAAATATGATTCATTGATTTATCAAATATCTTCAAATGTACAAGTTTTATAAACTTCAAGTTCACTTGTCAGTTTGTGAGATAGGGATTCTGGTGATTCAGTTATTTAACTTCATTTATCCTTTGCAAGCATAAGTTGAGCGATATTCATATACCAGGAGAATGTTTAAAGGGTGACACCCTTCAATCCTGTGGTAGTTCATGGTCACATTTAACATATAAAATAGTAATATCAAAACAAACACTAATAAACAACAAAGAGAACCTTACTTAAAGTTTCTTCTAAAACTTTTAAAAGTATGGGAACGACACTTTTAAACGCCAAAAAAGGGTTTTTTTAATGTCATAGCAATTATGTGAGTCACCTGATATTAAGTGATTACCACCGTTCATGGACACTAACAACACCAGAAGAGTCGTAAGTGCGTCGAAACGCAACAATGCAAGCACTGTTACTTCACGTCGGTTTTCTATGAGAGGGTGGTACTACCACGGGCGAGCCGACTCATTCATGCTGAACCCAGTAATAGCTTCAGCATGGCTCTACCACCTAAATAGGGTGCTTTTCAAGTTTCAGTTTTTACGTAACTGCTTATCGAATAAAGGGAAGCGGGGCGTGTGTCGAGGTCCGGAATCCGGCCCGGACTGGGCGACAGGCCGTGATTTATTTGTTTCCGCATTTATTACACCAGTTCGTTTTTGCGTAATTCACCTGATGTTGAGTGTATATCGCGTATTTTGCGTTTCTCGAGATAATTAGGTCAAATATTAAGCACCTATTTTTAAAATTGATTTAGAACGAGAATCGACTAATGATTCTCCTGTAAAAATATTGCTAGCGACTAACCAGTCACGCTGTATAAGACTTTAAATACAATTACATACAAACGAAATTTGATATTTTTCATTGTTCTTTCGCCTCAATAAAGTAGAAAAAAATGTATTTCGATTTAAGTTTCATTTTAATGTATTGTGTTTGAATATTTAAATTCCATTTAATTTTTTTTTCGAACTGACTACATTTTTAGCCTCGCAAAGCCTTTGCAGTTTCACCGGACTACTAAGGCGAGCGCTTATAATTCCCTTTAAATTACTAACCTCTCGTATATCGCGCATGTTAGTTTCACATCTAGTAGGTTACATTAGTAACAACTTTACTGTATCAATGTAACATCTATTGTAATTAGTTATGTGAAGTAAAAAAGGAGTGTATAGTGAAAACGGCTATAATATTATTACAATTTATATGAGAGCTTATTACAAATTAACAATAGATGAATCATCAAATGTGGGAACCATGAACACACACATTGACATCGTACTGTTTCAAGTATTCGATTTTATTCCAAGCGTCGAAGCGAATACGAAGAGAAATAAAAGAAAGAAATCTGCTAGAGGACTGCGATCATAGCATTATATGATGAAACTATGACCATAGTGTAACTGTTTGATAGTGAATATGTTTAATTTTTGTCTTTATGAGTACTATTAATTTTGAAGTGAAAACTTTAAGCGACTTCAGCGTTATGTTTTGGCAGGAGATAAATTTATAATTCGCGACATGACATGCTAGCAAACGTGACCGACTGTATTGTGCTTGCGCGGCTTGCGTCAGACTAGCGACTCGTAGTATAAGAGCCTGTGAACTTCTAATTTTTTTTTATGTCATTGGTGGCACACGAACATGTGGGTCACCTGATGTTAAGTGATCACCACCGTCCATGGACACTAACAACACCAGAGGAGTTGCAAGTGAGTTGCCACCCTTTGGGGGGAAGGGTTGGGGTAGGGAGAGGGAGAGGAGAGGGGAGGGGAGGTGGGCCTTCGGCGCTCTCACTGACCGAATGAAACGCAACAATGCAAGCACTGTTACTTCACGTCGGTTTTCTATGAGAAGGTGGTACTACCCCGGACATGCCGATCCATTCATGCTGAAACCAGTAATAGTTTCAGCGTGGCTATACCACCATTAATAGTTATTATTAATATTGATATTTTGTATTTAAATTGTGCAGCTCATCATATGTTTGATGAATTCTCTAAAAAAATATATAATTATTATTCGGAGTGCCAATAGATGTGAAAAAGAGACCAATGATAATACTTTCAATATGCAAATTATTAAATTTAATTAATTTACACTATAATTCATTTGAAAACTCAAAAGACAATACAGTTCCATTGTTTTAAGACTTCATTTCTGTCGGCAGTGCTTCTGATCGCTTCGACTTGTTTTGGCGAAGTCAACAGTATTTGATTTATCTACGAACGTAACAGTATACTATCTTTTTCTATGTATAGAAAATCTAATGGTTACAGTGAATCATAATTCTATACTAAAAGATTAGTTACCAAGAAATACAAAATTATTTCTATCTTCAAAGAGCTGTTGGTTTGAGTCTTGCAACGTAGCAGTAAATTTCCTATTATATTGGTCCGTTGGCGGATACAACGATTACCGGTACACTAAATGTCTCATAGATTCAAAATCTGTTTTTAATTTTAATACAGTAACTTTGAGGCCGAATCATTTCAAAACTACTGAGCGTTTTGGAATACGATTATAACCATTCCATACGCATTGTTTTTACTCTTTTCTTCTCTCTTTGTCATTAAAGAAAAAAGTGAATTATATATGCAGTGAAGCGGGCGTGTATCGGCTAGCAAATAATTATAATTACAGAGGTTTTCTTCTAGACAAAAAAGTAAATGTTGTTATGAGGAGACTCATCTTTTATACATATAATAAGAATTTTAAACCGCCAAGCTCAACTATGGACGTTCTATTGAGGCTAAGGCTAAAATGGATGCAAAAAAATTGGGGGTCCTTTTCAGGGTGAGGCGATACTTTACGCTGGAACAAGTTCTTAATCTGTATAAGTCGCAGATAAGGCCGTGTGTGGAGTATTGCTGCCACCTTTGGGACGGGTCTACCAAATACCGTTGACCTTGCTAGACTCCGTCGATCACAGAGCTCGAAGACTTGTCGGTAACGAACCACTGATAGCAGCCAAACTGCAACCATTTGAACATCGACGTAGAGTCGCTTGTCTTGTGGTATTTTATCGGCTACACTTTGGGGAATGTGCACAAGATCTGCACCAACTAATACCACCGTCTCCATTTCATCTCAGGACTACCAGACGCCGTACAGACCTCCATTCATTCGCGTTTGACATACCCTTCATTCGGACGAAGTGTTTCGCATCGTCGTTTATTATGCGTCTGGTTTTCCTGAATCATATGATATAGCAATCTTCAAAAGAAGAGTGAATGTGCATTTACTGCGTGAACGCGTTATATCCTAGACCTCGTCCACACTTTACATCAGGTGTGACTAAGGTCTTGCGTCACACAGTGTATTATAAAAAAAAGAATATAAATCTAACGTGTCTGTACTTTTAGATTTTTATAAAACAAAATGTTGCGGGTATCAGGAGTAAGTAATAAAATACATTTCAATTAATTATAAAAATGTCTGTCTGTCTGTTTGTATGTGCAAGTATCACTGCTAAAATACTGCGTTCATTATAGTTCAAGAAAATTATAAAGCATATCTTCGAGCAATATTTAGTTTTTGCTTCATTAAAATCGGTTAGGTCTTTCAAAAGTTATCGTACTTTTAATGACGACGCGACTTAAGTACGAGAAAAAAGTAGATAAATAAATGATTTTTTTAAATAATGTTTCACTCGGACGAAGCCACGGGTACAGCTAGTGAACCATAAAACTAAACAATTTCCTTTGAGCACGAATTAATGTGTTGTCTTTATATGAATATTTCCGTAACTGGTCGTAATATTGCGCTGCAGCGAGCCTCTTCATTCCGCTTTAAGCGTCGCGTCGGCTTCAAGAGGGCTTGTTACCGTCAGAGCTTATAATAAATGAATAGGACGGAAGTAATCCAGTACGCGCGCCGTTGCTTGCAATTTTTTAAGCGTGCAAAGAGTTGAGATTCTACAAAGGCTCGCTGAGTACTTCTCTTATTAACTACTTTAATGCTGTTCCAAATGTACTGCATATTAGTTGCTGTAGAGTTGTGGATTATTCACGCAACTTTAAAGAAATAGTATGTTCATTGAAGTCAAATATATATCGCTATTTTTAATTTTATGAATTTCTAGTTTTTTTTTCGAACTAACTACGCTATTGACCCAGCAAGGTCTTAACAGCTTCACCGGACTACTAAGGCGAGCGCTTAAGGCACTCAGCCGATTTTATTTTGACAACTAGCTCAAGGGTGCGCGGCACACCTCGGCTTTGGCTGTTGCCTGATATATGCAATTCGCGACCTATGTGAGCTAACCTAAGCTAAGTAACTATTCATACATATATGAGTTGTTGAAACATATTGTGTACCAAGCATACATAACTCAATAACTCTTATAAATATTTCGTATCGGATAATATTCTAAACTATTTCAGTTTGATAAGGGAAAAAAGATAAATCCCTTCCACTTGCATGTGTAAGCGTGTATGCGTGCACGTGTGTGGAGGTGATATGTGTAATGTTGTCGCAGTGATGTAAGATTTTCTGTCACTGTATCGCGCGAGCAGCGTACTGAAGGGCTCCACGCCGAGGGAACGGACCTAGGCTTGAGCGAAATTTATCCCTAGACCACGGTGGCGTGATCTGTGGTTACTCGGGCGTGGGCGTGAACACGCTCTGTTTAGAGAGACAGGTTGGTACTGATCGTTCACAGCCGTTATTTCATCGGGAGGGTCGGTAAAAATATGTCGCGGGCGTCTTTTACAACGCGCAGCGTTTGGTACGGGTTCGTATTTTGCGGTGGATACCACTAACGGACTGGGATCAAATTTCTAGCATGTTTGTCGTTTCTTCCAGTATGAAATAATGTAGCTAATTTTTTTCATAATCGTGATATTTTTTTTTTATTAAGCGCTAAATATCTGAAATGTAAAACTGAGAAAAAAATGGTCGAACAATATCCAGTAGTTTTTTTCATGATACGCGAACAACGGAAGAGACCTCTGTCACTTTATTTATACCTGTGAGATTTTATTTACTTACATAACATTGATTTAAAAAAAATTGAGCTGTCACGGGACGCCTGGCAGATGTGAAACATCGATATTGTTTTGTATAAGTTATATGCATAAAAGAACAGATTACGACAGGAATCAGCTATGATATATTGAAAAGATAAAGCATTACAAATTTGTTCCATTAAATGACTATTTATTTATTTTATTACATATATATTAATTTTTATTAAATACAACATTAAAAAAATCAACATGGCGCAGGTGCCGTGTGTTTGGCGGCAATTATCAATGTGCGGTAGGTCGTCGGCGCATACCACAGAGTACCTTATATAAACGCATATCACGTTACACTAGTAGAACGAGTGGCCGACAAAACAATTTGAATCTTATGTTTATACTAATAGGGTTGCAAATGTTTTTGAGTATTTCGTTAATAGTTTTGGATTATTCATTCATGTTTTACGTAGCCACGTGTCACCAAGCCAACACCAACAATCAGGTTTATCCGCGCCTACAAATGTTTCATATCAAAAATATTGATATAATATACAAATATTTTCTAATGACGATGTATAGTATGTCACATGAAGCATTCTTTTCTATATCATAATCTTCATTACATATAATACAAAGTAAAACAAAATCGCCCACCGCGTTTGTCTGTCTGTCTGTTCGCGATAACTATCAAAAACTATTGAACGGATTTCCATGTGGTTTTCACCAGTAGATAAAGTAATTCATGAGGAAGGTTTAGGTATATCATTTATTAAAGTTTTTTTTAGCAGGGCAGGACAACGTTCGCCGGGCCCGTTAGTCTATCATAATAAAAGTATAAGGGAAAGTCTATTTGCTTGTTAAAAATACCACTTAAGCATCTAATTGAGTAGTGTATGGCAAGTCATTAATGTTGGCTGCGGGTGGCGAACCGAGCGTAGAGTCGTAACACGACTTACTTGAACTAAGCGTTCCCGTATAAAAGTTCCTGTATAAAGTTTTAACTCCAAATATATTATATCGCCGCTGTAAGGCAAAGGAGCGTTTCTCACAAAAACAAAAAAACACGGAAAAGATGAAATTTGTAGTCCGCTCCTTTGGTGAAGTATGGCTAACTTTTTTAATTACGTGTAATTGTAGAAAAGAAGTTCATAGGCGAATAGAAGGTTATTAGATGCACTTTTTTAATTGAATTGAATATAGCAAAAAATAGATGCGACCTTCATTCCTTTGACGTGAGGATAGCTAATTTAATAAGCTTAATTTTATTTCAAGGAATATCAACACCGTTTTTAGTACATAATTATTCAAATACAATAAACAACTTAGAGCTATCCAATAGGCAGTTGAAATACATACTAAGTAACTTGCTTTTGCCTATGGCTTCACTCGTGCTGATTTAGATGTACTATATTCCTTTGGAATACAGTAATTTTTGAAGAGAAACTTCCTATGGAAGAGCTATTAAATTGTGTAGTCTGTAACTTTTTTGTTTTTTATTTCATAGTCACCTGATGTTAAGTGATCACCACCGTCCATGGATACTAACCACACCAGAGGAGTCGCAAGTGCGTTGTCACCCTTTGGGGGAAGGGTAAGGGGAAGGAAGAGGAAAGGGGAGGGGAGGTGGGCCTCCGGCGTTCTCACTGACCGAACGAAACGCAACAATGCGAGCACTGTTACTTCACGTCGGTTTTCTATAAGAGGGTGGTACTACCCCGGGCGAGCCGACCCATTCATGCTGAAACCAGTAATAGTTTAAGCGTTGCTCAACTACCATTTAAAAAAAATTGTGTGACGAAAAGTGGTAGGGATAAACACTGTGTTGGATAGAGTGTTGAAAACACCGGTTGTTGTTCGATCACCAAAGTTAAGCACCGTCGGGTGCGGTCAATACTTTAGACGGGTGACCGCGTGGGAAAACCACGTGCCGTTGACTTTTGTTTTTTTTTAATCGCTTGTGAATTTTGTGACGTCACTGGTCTGACACAGATTGGTATACTTTTGTGTTAATTTAATTAAGGTTTAACTTCTGTCGTGTGCATTATGACGCACCCTGTTTTTTCCCGAATGAAACACAGCGCGAGAGCTATAGAAAAATAACCTTAACTTATATGAGACTCTTTTAACACTTTGGTTATAATATAGAAAGGAACGAAAATTATTTGCAAAAATCACAAATCCAGGTATCAGACTCTGGCCCAGTGCGGTAGAGCCACGCTGAAGCTATTACTGGTTTCAACATGAATGGGTCGGCTCGCCCGGGGTAGTACCACCCTATCATAGAAAACCGACGTGAAGTAACAGTGCTTGCATTGTTGCGTTTCGTTCGGTCAGTGAGAGCGCCGGAGGCCCACCTCCCTTCCCCCCTCTCTCCGCTCCCTCTCCCTCCCCTAACCTTTCCCCCCAAAGGGTGGCAAGGCACTTGCGACTCCTCTGGTGTTGTTAGTGTCCATGGACGGTGGTGATCACATCAGGTGACACATCTGTTTGTTTGCCACCTATGACATTAAAAAAAACAAACATACATTCATATTTATAATATTAGTTAACATTAATCTATATTTAGCTACAATCTAAGGTAATCTGAATTAGTAAAACGGCTGAAACGATAAAGTCGACTCGAAATTAAATATGAAACGATCCAAACTTTGATTGAAAAGTGTAATGTAAGAGCTTAGAGGATTAAGGCCCCTCATTCCTGCAGTATATTTCGTTGGAATAATTCTCCAAGGAACGAATTTGGCAATCTCCCTTCACAGGATAATCTTGAGGTTGGAGCGAGCTCACTCTACGAACGTATTCTTGTATTTTGTGAGCTCTGAAACTTTAATTATAATTATATCATCATTTATTTTTATATTTATAGCACGATGACTTACAACTTATTATAGAAGTTTGTGTTGTGTTTCGTTCGGTCAGTGAGAGCGCCGGAGGCCCACTTCCCCTACCCTTCCCTTTTCCCCCCATGGCCACATATAAATATTTTACTTTCTTCATACGTTAGCTCCACAGGTTTTATCGGACTCGCCAAACTCACCAATAACTCATATGCATCCTCACCAATAACAGCAATAACAGCGGGGTGATAGGGTTTTACAGACTGACTGGGTCGCAACCACCATGCATATGGTGAAAAAGCCCGTCATAGTGATTCGCTTCTGCGGGTCGCGTTTCGGGATCAGCCTGTGCATACCCAGCTTTTTGCAAGCCGGCATGATAGTGGCGACTGGCGATTGATAGTTTGTCGCTCGGTGGTCGCCATTGTTTTTGGATTGTACTGTGCTTACCATCAGGCACAGTGCAGTCATTTTGCCGTGCTAATATAAAAAAAAATGTAATATTGTTACTTATCCAATTGATATTAAAGTTATATTGAGACATGCTTAACATATATAACAGTTCAATATATATCTAAAGTACATACTTTAGATCACAAAAGATAAGTATACTATACGTATATTACAAGATATCAAATTGAGAGAATTACATGTCGATATTTGTTAGAAAAAGACCTCAAATAAAATAAATGAGCTCTCCAACATTCCAGAGATATATTGCAGCACTTATGTGATATTTTATTTAAGATCGAACGGGAGTATATAATTCCAATCACTGCCTTCATTCAGATAACAAATTGAAATCCATTATACTACAACGGGTGAGATTTTCTTCCCGATGGAAAATTCAATTGTTCAATATTGAAGGCTTTGTTACTCTGTTACGGAGATAGTACCTGCTTTAGTATAGATCGTTTAATTTTATTTTTAGACTTATAGTTAAGGTATTTAAATGATATTTGTTTATTATGATATTAAATAGCTTATTCTTGTCCACTTCGTTGGGCATTAAAATAATGGCAAAGGGACAATTGAATCTGAAAATCTAGAATAATCTACGTAAAATTCCGCATCGAATGGTCATAATCATATGCTGATATATTCAGTAGTTTTGGCATGATTGAGCCTCAAAGAAATGGTATTTTCGTAATTTTTATATATAAATTTCTTCTGTACGTGTGTATGTCCGTATGACTGGACCTATTTCGATGAAATTTTGTGTGCGTGTTCCAGTAGATCTGAGAATGGATTAAATTCACAATTGGTGGCGCTGCGGTTGACTTTTAGGTATTTTTTTATTACTACAGGACAACGTCCGCCGGTCCCGCTAGTATACGTATATAAAGAAAAAATGCACACGTTCTTTAATTAAATTATCTAGTAATAAATTATACATTTAATTACTGGTTATTGTTTGGTCGAGTGATTTCACCGCCGCAATATCGATTCGAAGTCCGCCGGTTATAACCCCGATGTGTACCGATGAATGTTTCCGAATTCGCATAAATGTATAACATAAATTTGTTACTTTATCGCCTGATCGTGAGCCATAATTAATTAACTTAAATATTTTCATTGACCTTTATAAAGATATAAACGCAGATAAATCTGCTAATTGTTTTATAAAAAAAGCTGTGACACAAATACTGACACAACAGAATTTTATAAGATGTCGTCTTTGTCGATATGGCGTCTTTACGAACTTTTGCTTGATGAAGGGGTTACTTTGCGGAAGTGTATCATTTAAAATTAGGGTGGATATTACTTCGCACTTCCGCTTGGAAACACAAGTTGTTCCAAGCGAAAGTGCGAAGTAATGTCCACCCTAATCTTTATGTAGTGGTCTGTTCAATTATTAATTGTAAGTACACGGTGTTAAAATACAATATATTCTACTGCATCCGTGTTGTGTTCTAGAATTTTCTAGTATATGTCCAGTATTTTTTTTTTATTGTAGCACGGCAAAATTACTGCACTGTACCTGATGTACCGAGTGATACACTATCCATCGCCGGTCACCGCTGTCATGCCGGCTTGCGAAAAACTGGATATGCACAGGCTGATCCCGGAATGCGACCCGCAGAAGAGAATCACTATGACGGGCTTTATCGCCATATACATGGTGGTTGCGACCCAGTCAGGCTGTAAAACCCTACCACCCCGCAATTCAAGCATAGTGGTTATTATGGTGATAAATCAGTACCACAGTGACTCCTTCTGTATGTCACGTTTAAGATCAATAAGCGATTCAAATGTCCGTGTGGCTTGCATATATGACAACTTGTTAGTGTTGCTCAGAATCGATCGTTGTCTAGGTCTTGTTCTTGTATTTTCGCAAATAGTGGTAGAAAGTTTATCTGATGTCCGTAGGTTGGAACTCCGACATGTACCAATAAATGTTTCGAAATTCGTGTACATACTGATTTAAATTGATTGTCTTTATTTCGCAACTTATCCACTCCATATAAAGCGAGGGTATTGCAGTACTTATCTTGACATTTCCTTTAAAATATTGTCAAGTAAATTTAATTACCTACAATGTTGCATATTTCTCTATTAAAGTAACGTGTGCAATATATAGCACTAAGCTAATAGGTAACTGCGAGATTTAAAGAGGCTCTTACTGCAAGACCAAAACTAATTCTTGTCTTGCATTTGAACAACACTAACATGACTAGTGACGGTTGTAAATCTCATAGCCATAAAGGCAATAACTTCTAAAACAGTTAAATATATATATAAAATACCCAATAGATGCTCACAAATACGATTTTTAACTTACATATTAAATAAAACGATAGCAAAAAAATGGTGCGGGCCGAGAGTCTGCAAATAAGAAGAAAAAAAAATCTCACAGTACAGATACTTACTGTGCTTGGATAAAAAAAACTATTTTACAAGTCAAATTACGAGTCAGGATGTTCCCAAGTTGTTTCGCATTGTTGCTTAGCGGGCAGAAGTTAACTGAGTCTGTAGGGAGACGCGGTAGCTTCCACTCGCACTCATTAAGAAGTTTCGACGTTTCTAACAACTGCCATAATTAACAGATAAACTTGAGACCTTTCGTTAACATGCACACATAAATTATTATACAGTACGTGCGCATACTGTTTTTGACGTTTCAGTTTTTAGAGCGCCATGCAGAATTGATTTGAGTTTTTTTTTGGACAAATGTAAAAGACCAATGGTTCTATGAAGATTTTATGAATTTACATATTACACATATTTTATAAAGCCATTAATCTAAAAACATAAATTTTCATATATGAAAATGTAGGTCGGTATACCTATTATATATCATCGATCGATCGCCATGCCAATTAATAAATCTTGTTTTTTTTTCGAACTGACTACGCTATTGACCAAGCAAGGTCTTAACAGCTTCACCGGACTACTAAGGCGAACGCTTTAATTTTTTTTACTCTTTATGAAATACTGGCTTCTGCCCGCGACTTCGTACGCGTGGTATAGTTACTTTGGTCTAACGTTAACACGCAGCGGAAGCTCTCAAGAGAAAAAAAGGGGTGTAAGAGTGTCAAGTAACATCATAAGACATGAGACACCCAAGCCAACCACACCTGCACGTGGTGCACCCTGCTGAATAACGAACGAGACAATGGCAAAAGCGGGGTGGTAGGGTTTTACAGCCTGACTGGGTGCAACCACCTTGTATATGGCGAAAAAGCCCGTCATAGTGATTCGCTTCTGCGGGTCGCGGTTCGGGATCAGCCTGTACATACCCAGCTTTTCGCGGGCCGGCATGACAGCGGCGACCGGCGATGGATAGTGTGACAACGTCACAAACTCACAACATCATAAACTTTACCTCTTTATAATTTTAGTATAGATATATAATGCTGTATTTGGAACTATTTGATCATGGGACGTGTATATGATCGGATTGTATGACATCGTAATATTTCGACAAATCCTTATATCGTATCATTCAATAGTCACTGTTACAGTAGTGTTAAAAAAGTACATACATTATGTTCAGAATATCAAGCAAAAATAATCCATAGAGTACATATTCTTTTTAATTTTAGTTTTGGCAACCGATCTTCTAGATTGTTACTGTCATTGTCGAATAGGCAATATTACTACAAGTGCCTTGTAATTATTTCAATGTTCTAAGATGGCGGCCCCTTTGTTAAAACTTTGCAGGGCGCTTTGTGGCAACTCAGAGTTCATGCTCCGGGTATTATTCCCATCTACTTGCCTTGTGTACAATAACCGAACTATATATTAGGTGAAATTCCACCAATAATACAATATTATGAATAAAATATAATACTACATTACACAATAAGATCCTGCCTAAAACTCTGATATATTATATTTTATTATTATATTATTTTTGGGGTGTAAGGGGTGTCAAATAACATCTAAGACTTGAGACACCCAAGCCAACGTGGTGCACCCTGCTGAATAACGAACGAGGCAATGGCGAAAGCGGGGTGGTAGGGTTTTACAGCCTGACTGGGTCGCAACCACCATGTATATGGCGAAAAAGCCCGTCATAGTGATTCGCTTTTGCGAGTCGCGTTTCGGGATCAGCCTGTGCATATCCAGCTTTTCGCAGGCCGGCATGACAGCGGCGACCGGCGATGGATAGTATATCACTCGGTGGTCGCCGTTGTTTTTGGATTGTTTTGTGCTTACCATCAGGCACAGTGCAGTCATTTTGCCGTGCTACTATAAAAAAAAAGCTATTTTTTATAGTTTTAATATTTTTAAGAAACTATATTAAATGTAAAGAATTGGGTCCTTCAAGCGTAACGTGAAGAGATACTTACGCAGGCCGGTACGACAGTGGTGACCGGCGATAGATAGTTTGTCTCTCGGTGGTTGCCATTGTTTTTAGATTGTACCTTGCTTAACATCAGGAATAATACAGTCACTTTGTCGTGCTACAATTAAAAAAAAAAAACTTTTGTTACCAAAGATTGATTATTTATACCTATACTAATGCTATGTATCCTAAGACTTTGTTTTTCTTAATATACTCAATGCCTGATCTTTGAAACTAACAACCGGATTTATAAAGATTGCATTTTAGTAGTAGTAGCGGGTCCGGCTGACTTTATTCCGTCTTGATAATAAAAGAAACTTGACAAATTATATACTTAAGCCTTCCTCATGAATCACTTTATCTACTGGTGAAAACCGTATGAAAATCCGTTCAGTAGTTTTTGAGTTTATTGCGACCAGATAGACAGACAGACGCGGCAGAAGACTTTTTATAATAACTAAGTGTACGACCAGATCGGACGCTACAGTCGAGCGTCGAGCGTGGCGTCGCGTCCGGCGTTCATTTCAAACATATGCATACGCGAGTGTCCTGAGAGGCGCGCGAGCGTCGTCCTTGGACGCTGAACGCCCCGCACGCGACGCCACGCTCAACGCTCGATTATAGCGTCCACTCTGGACGTACACTAATGATTTATTCTATAAAGTTAGAGACTATTCAAAGTTCTATGACCCTTAGGAGTGGAACAATTAACATACAAAATGTTGGTACAAAGTATGTTACAGTACACAAAGCAAATAATAATTCTTCAATCAATTAATTAAGTGACCCTAAGCAAGCTCAATTTTGTATTAACTTTTCTTTTTATGCATTAAAATGGAAGTAAATCGTAAGAATGTAGTCGTAAAAGTATAAAACCAATTTAATGTAAACGTTTCACAATGGGGGTATCCTATTCATCGATGAACTCCGAGACCGAAATCGTTTGCTAACAAGAGGCCGCCTAGCTGGATTAAAATTCAGTGGCTTCCATTAGACTTTGCGGTTGTTTGCGTGGGCATTAAAAAGTGCCCGCTCTACCTTAAACTTTTTTATTTACCCACGAACCCGACTCAGAGTTCGCCAACAATTTTCATCAATGATTTATTTATAGTATTCTGAGGTAGGCACCGGGGTTTAGGAGTTTTAAATAGCTACTGATTATTTGTTAGATGTACTGAATTATTTACTAATTCTGATTTATTTATTTCTGCGTTATATTGTAACTTCGTTATAATTATAGCGTTATTTGATCACCTTTGACTGAATTTGTTATAGGTTGTAGCAAAATAATAAAAAATGTTTATTGAAGTTATACTTCTTTAGGCGCGTTAGGGAAAAATGATGAGAGTAAATTTTTACGATGCGCGCGCACATCATCACGAAAAACCGACACCCTCAAGATAGCTATAGTCTACATTTTGTTTCTTTGTATTAAAACTTTAAATGTATACCTTTTTTCTATTGTTAGTGTCGTTTTTTCTACAAACGTAGAATAAGGCGAAAGATAAAAATTTTGAAAAGATTTTTATATTCTTACGCCAAAGAAGTATACCTTCTAATGCGTGTATATAAATACATACACACTTTTTATTATTGTTTGGAACGATATAATAAGTGTTGAAGCGATTTATTGAAGCTTATACCATTGAACAATTGTTTTAAAGTTTTAACATCGTTTTATTAAATTCAAAGAAATTTCGTAAGTTTTGTAACAAAACACCTTTTAAGTTATTAGGAGTAATAGCAATCTATTATAAGGATGCTCATGTGAAAAAAACATCGATGTTTTAGATATGTCATAAAAAAGTTAAATTTCATTAATGCATAATAAAAGGTAAAAGGAAGAAGAATTAAAAACCTTTATTAAAATACAAGTAATATGACAAGTAGTAACATTTTTTAAATAATTCTCGATATGTTTTATTTATGTCTCTCGTAATTCCCTTACATTTTTCTCTTTGTACGGGACGACGATATTGCTAAAACCATCGCTAGTTACCATTATTTGCTTTCATCGCTGAAACAACCTGTTTTGTTGGAACAATTCGAAAAAAAAATCTGCAGTCCAGGTTGGTTGTATTTTGGCTATGACTACAATAATAAATTAAGAACAAGTGAACATGTTTGCTTCTTTGTATAAAATGATTTTAGCCTTTGGATAACTGTAACTTAATTGCATCGATGGGGGTTGGACTGGTCAGCATGGAATAATAGTGGATAACGTTTTAGATATGACCGGGGGTCATAATTCCCCCGCATTGCAGACAACGTTCTGCATGACGGTGAACGGTATGCTATAATTTATGAGATACCAGCGTTTACTAATGTCTTAATTTTTAAAAGATTATATTTACATTATTAGTAATACCATTAAAGGTATTAACAATCTCTAAGACAATAAATATAAATTATTCTTCATCTTATTAATTAACTTCCCAGAAAAATCTTAAGTTTACTATTTCACATTTAAAACAATAAAATTAAATATCAACTGTATTTCGAACAATAAACATAACTTTAATAAAAGCTCTTAAATTTATTTCACTCATACTTTTTCTGTGACAAATTGATAAATTAAAATTTATTTATTTATTTTGATAAATAAAAAATTTAATACCATAATTAATAATAGTAATATATTAGGTCTTTACCTATGAAATTGCTGTTTTGTATGAAAAAATGTTAACAATTTTTTTTCATGTATTTTTTATTTGTATTAATCGAAGTAATCACCCATACAGTCAATGCATCTTTGCCAACACAGTGGCAGTTTATTGATACCATTCTTAAAGAAATCTGCTGGGCGGGAGGCAACAAATTCTACAAAGGCATTTTGTACTGCCTCTCGGATATTGATTTTTTTCCCGCCAAGGAGTTATCCAAATTCTGGAAAAAGTAGTAGTTTGTAGGTGCAATCCCTGGTGAGTAGGACGGATGATGGAGAACTTCCAACCCCAGTTCTTGCAACTTGGAGACCGTCTGCTGTGCAATATGAGATCGCGCGTTGTCGTGCAGTGTGTGCGTGTAACAATGCGGTTAAAAATTCCTTCATTTGTGTGTCTGTTGAGCAGTGCAAGACACGTCCCGACGCGTACTTCGCGCTGGCGATCATTGAGTTGGTGGGGCACCCATTTGTCAAGCTTTTTTACCTTGCCAATTTGACGCAAATGAACCAATATTGTTTTGACGCTAACGTCGAAAGCTGCTGCTAATTCAGCCGTAGATTTTGTATCATCAGCTTCCGCAATTGCCTTTAATTCGTCATTGTCGACCAAAGTCTTCGGACGACCGCGAGGTTCATTTTTCAGGTCGAAATTTCCAGAACGGAAACGAGTAAACTAATAAATAACAGGTGGTGCGTTGGTTTGTAGTGTTAGCTCCGTAAACGTCGTTGATATTGCGTGCCGCTTGTGTCGCGTTGCTGCCACGACGGTACTCATATTCTATAATTACTCGAATTTTTAACGTATCCATGATGACAAAAAAGATTGAAATGCGATGAAAATAAATAAATAAATGAAATTACCAAGGATTTTTTCGGAATTCATATACAGTTACCAATTTAAATAGGTAACGCTGACGCTGAAATAACAAATCTTAAATCTGAATCTGATAAATCTTGTATTACTACCGTACGTGGGAAACATGTACAATTCTCGGAGTTTGAAACCGTAAATACGTCGTGGGCGTGCGTGGTGATTATGTCTATACCTTCTTTTGTGGAGAGGTTTAAAATACGTGTTCTCCTTCTTCATGTATTTAATTACATTTATTAATTACAATTGCTTATAATAATCAATTTATATTTAAATCGCTCCCGCTCGCTTATTGCACGTAGAAGTGGCTTGATTACCGTATTCCGTGCATTACGTTCGGTTGCTCGTAGTAATTTGTTTGCTATCGTAAACTGAACGCTTTTATTAACTATAAATAATCATTGCCTATCAATACCAAATGTTTCTAGTGGCCTTAATGACTACACACTTCATTAAAACATTGAAGCCACTTGTTTTTATTTTGTTGAAATAACTCTTTATATTGTTGTAGCGACTAGCCCTAATTTCACATGGATGCAATCTAGTTATGTACTTACTTATATGCATACATATATTTATACATAATAAACTTCACAATTGAAACTCTGAAACCACGAATCCTGACTTCGTAACTATATAAAAATAATCATAAATACAGTGGTGCAACAGAATAATCCCAAGGGGGGTTGATGTCAGGCAGGCGGCCGATCGGAAAAATTAAGCCAAATCATATACCACAACCTGACGAAGAACCTGTAAGAAGAAGAAGAAGAATAAACATCACAATTATAGTGTTATTATTATTATTAGATACATAACCCCACTTGGACACAATGGAAGATCAGCGCTGGGGTCATTTGTGGCATGTGGCAGCCAACACGTGCTGAATTGTGCGCCTTTGCAGTTAAACCGTGGTATAATTTTAATACTCGTATGTTTTAACGTACATTCTTTATTCCTTTTCTATTTATACATCTTAGTAACTCTATTTTTCTACTATTGTTTTATCCATGAATAAACTGCAACCGGAGGACTAAAAAAACCGAATTATAAAATATACATTTATTAAAAGAAAGAATTATATATAATTACTTAATAGAAAATCTTAACGTAATGACCCGATCGATGTGTATATCGAAGTTCCGGTGCGCGGTCACGTAACCACGTTCCTTGTGCCTCATGGTTGGAGTCAGCACTTTCCCCCACCTGGCTAGCGTTAGCGCTCGGTATAACACATGTGTTTGCTGCAATGCTGTACTAAAGAAGAATATGAGATCAAAACCTCCCTAATACGACTATGTATTTAAATAAAATAGCAACTGTATAACTGAACTTCAATCTATCAATTCTATCAATATTTTTGAAAATCTCCCTACGGTTTTCCGTCACACTCACTCACTATTTACATGGAGATCTTTTCATCGAAATATTTCACTTTATCCGTACGATTTTTGAAACATCATTTTCATAGTAATGTTGACCTGACAATTAACCACATTAAAAAAAATAGGGCAGCTGTTTCTAAGTTATGCGCTTTAAATACTTCCCATACATTCAACAATTGATGTTTATCGTTACATATCGTTACATAGTATAAAACAAAGTTCTCTGCCGCGTCTTGCTGTCTGTCTGTTCGCAATAAACTCAAGAAGTACTCAACGGAATTTCATGCAATTTTCACCAGTGATAAAATGATTTATAAGGTAGATTTATATTTATAAGGTATATAGTTTGTCAAGGCTTTTTCATTATTAGTGCAGAACATCGACCGCCGGGACCGCTAGTTTGTATATATATAGACTCGGCAATGGTTTGGATTACACCTTCCCCTCAATATGAGAAAAAATGCTCAATGCTGAGATTTAAAAAACACAAAAAAAGGAATATGTAAATATGTTCGCAAATACGAGGGTCGAGAGATACGGCTATCCTTTTAGGGCTTTATTAATTCTTTTTTTTTTGAGACAGAAAAGGTCGACTTAAAACCGCTTTCATCAAATTGAACGATGTAAAAGAATTTCAATGGTTACCTGAATTTATTAATTTAAAAAATTGTGTATAGAGATGACGTCCAGGGAATTAATTTAAAATTTGCGTTCAGTTCTCAATGAGTTATTCCGACATCAATTGATCCTTTTCATGTATAATATTTAAATTTAATTGAGTATTAGTAAATAATAGTAATAATAAATATTAATAATATACAATTAAACGGTTTTCACTTCGTTGTCCTGAGTGGATCTGCGTTCAACGGTGCGTCCAGCGGAGCGTCCAGCGTCCAAGAGCGACGCTTGCGCACCACTCAGGACACTCACGTATTAATAATGCATACGTTTGAAACGAACGCCGGACGGGACGCTACGCTCGATGCTCGATTATAGCGTCCACTCTGGACGTACACTAATGGTTCCACTCCTAACTGTTATAGTGTGATTTTGAACGCTCTGTGATCTTACTTAATAAATATGTTAAATATATAGCAATATGTTTGAGTTTACTAAAAATGATAAAAAATATATATTTTTGGTAACTTATAGTTTCGCGTTATCGATGATCTCGACGTGCTCGCGACATTGCGCTTGCGTCAGACTAGTGACGCGTAGTATGGCGGCCTGTGTACATGTAATATTGACATTTTGTATCGAGCTTGTACAGGCCATCATATTTTTGGTTAATTAATAACCAATATAAAACTGTATATAATTATTGCTCCGAGTACCAATAGATATGAAAACCAGACCAGTGTTAATAATTTTAAATTAGAAAATATGAAATTTAAATAATTCAGACTATAACCGATTTCGGAATTTAAAAAAAGAACACAGTTATTCCATTGTTCTGCGTTTTCATTTCTCTCGGCAGTCCATATGCCTGACTTTCAGATAATTTTTAAGGTATTGACGCGTTAAAAAAACAAACAGTGTCTTAAATACCATGATATTAATAAATACTCCTGATACACAGAATAGATTAGATTAGTGTTTCCACGTTTGTAGCGACTCTACTTACGGTTTAGCGGGATAAGAATAATGCTTTTACATAGCTTAACGTCTCGTCGTCTCCTTTTAATCAGTACCTTCCACTTCGTTAAGTATTTCACGACGTCAGTAATGAGTTTGTTGACCCCTACGTACGCCATTGAGACATCGAATCGACGCTTCGGAAGTGGACTTTGGACTTTATCTTATAGCTTCTCTACCAAGTTTTTGCTTAAGGTAGATAAGTTAAATTATTCTATTAATAAAACAAACTGTTTAGTCGCTACTTCGTTCTCGTCGAACCTGATGTACAAAACAGTGATTAATAATGTCATTTGAATGTATTAAAGTCTTATTACTTATTAAATTTTCTCTCGTACTTAAGTCGCGTCGTCATTAAAATTACAATAACTTTTGATAGACCGAATTGATTTTAGTGAAACAAAGACTACATGTTACTCGAAGATATACCTTATGTTCTTCATGAAGAGGTTTTATTATAAACGCAGTATTTTAGCAGTTATGCGCGTTTCTACAAACAGACAGACAGACATTCCCAAAAATGGTTGAAATGTATTTTATTACTTATCCATAGATACCTGTAACATTTCTTTTTATAAAAATTTAAAAAGTAGAGATAGGTTAGATTTTTATATACTAGCGGGCCCGGCGGACGTTGTCCTGCCTTGATAATTAAAAAAAATCCTAAAAGTTAAACGCAGCGCCACCTATCGGATCTAATTGTGAATCTAAACCATTCTCGAATCCACTGGAACACGCACATAAAATTTCATCAAAATCGATTCAGCCGTTTAGGAGGGTTCAGTGACATATATATATATATATATATATGTCGGGGAAAACGTTATTCCCGTTGGCATCGTTATTAGTGGTTACGGGTTTAGTGGGCGTCATTTGGGTAAAATGCGAGCACAAAACACAATCTTCACAGTTTCACTATATTTTAATTTAGATTCAACAATAATTTTACACTATACAATGATATCGTTGCAAAAATTAACAATTAAGACCGAGCAGCGAGTTCGGGGCACCGATCTTACTTTAATCACTTTTTATTCTATTTCATTTGTTACATTTTTCTATAGCTTAAAACCTTAATAATGTAATAGAAGCTACATACAATGTAATTTACGTAATGACCAATCAGAGCAGAGCTAATGCCTCGAGCGTGGTCGAGGCGCCATCTTTACATTTGGAAGGTGGACAGTTTTATATGGGACATTCGTTTGGTAGCACCAGATCGAGTTGGATCGTTGATGAGAGTATTATTATATTCGGTGATTAAAGTAAGATCGGTGCCCCGAACTCGCTGCTCGGTCGTAGTTGTTAATTTTTGCATCGATATCATTGTATAGTGTAAAACTATTGTTGAATCTAAATTAAAATACATGAAACTGTCTACATTGTGTTTTGTGCTCGCATTTTACCCGAATGACGCCCACTAATGCCGTAACCACTAATACAACTGGAATAACGTTCTCCCCGACATATATATAACTGAGAGCCCTTTTTTATGTATTTCTTACTAGAAGCTATTCGCAACATTGTCTGCGTCTGTATATTTTATAAAGGAATGTGTTTCCGCCGGATCTAGTATGTTTCCCAAACTAAAAGCGGCCTTATGAAATTAGCCATTTGCCAGTGAAAGTCCCGTCAAAATTGGTCAAACCATTTCGCAAATCGGCCGAAATAAATAGAAAGACAAAAAAGTTAAAAAACCAAAGAACCGCTTTGGTATTCCAAATACTTTCATATCTAATTTATAAAAATCTGTTATTTTGACATAACAAATAGACACTTAAATTTTAAAATAATTATGTCTATAATTCTCATATTACTGTTTATTTTCTTAAGTAAAGTGTAATATGTAACCTCTACGTAACCTCTTTTGGCTTATAGTATCAACAATATCGGCTTAGTCGTTTCGGAGATTATAACAACAACAACAGACTTAATTCTCTGTATTTTTTTAACATCCTTTTATTAGCTTCACCTATATCTGTCTGTCGATCCGTTTGTTTATGTATGTAACGGAAACTTTTAACGTAATTTCCACCCACTTCTAAAGGCCAGATTAATTTGAAATTTAGCTCACTTGTCAAGGACCGACGACGACACGACAACTTAATAAATTTGTCTCATTACTTAAATTAATTAATTAATTAAAAAAATATAGCTAAACGTCACTGAGATGAAGATGCTGCGATGGATGTGTGGCGTAACGCGATTAGATCGCATTGGATCGACATCGTAGACAACCTGCAGGAGAGTTGTATCCGCTGGTACAGCCAGATAACTTGCAGGTCTCTAGAATACGTCGGAAATAGATTTCTCAATATCACTCTACAAGGCACAAGGTCTCGCGGCAGGGCCAAAAAGAAGGCGGACATAAAGAAGAATAACCTCACACAAAAGGATGCGAAGACCGGGCAAAGTGGAGAAAGTTAAGTAGGAATGCGAATCCTGGTACCAGGCCGGGAAAACACTAGAAGGAAGAAGAAAAGGAGTTATAAAGAAGTCGATTCTTCAAGCTACTGTAGGGACGCACACTTGCTTATATATAGAGTGCATGGTATGGATATGCAGGGGTGAAATTTCACTCCTCGTTTTCCCGTCCACTATAATTTTCTACAGCAGTCCGGTCGTAGACCTATATGTAAGCATACGTGTATTCAATAAATACGTGTTTCTGTCTAATTCGTTGTAGGGAGTGCAATGAATGTATGACTTTTATTCAGTAATCCAACCGGGCTCAGAAATAAACATAATACACCTAAACTACCGTGATAATGAAGTTCATTTAAGGGTTCAAAAAGCAAAAATAAATAATAGTTTTACAACAATTAAAGAACACGCTTATGTAACTGAACTAAGAAGTCTAAAGTTATTAAAAAGTAAAAATTCATGGAGTGCTTTTTTCTTTAATTTATACTATTATATAATCATCAATGCACAATTTGTAACAATTAATGTCAAGCAAACCACACATTTTCTTACAATATACAATTCTTATAAAAAAATATCATAGGAGGCATACGGACAGGTAGGTCACCTGATGTAAGTGGTCACCACCATCCAGCAACACCAGGGGAGTGGCAAGTGCGTTGTCAGCCTGTGTTTGGGGAGGAGAGGTGGGTTTCCGTCGCTCTCACTGACCGAACGTTTTTTTTACATGGGGAAATCACTACTGATTCCCGCCCTAGCCGGGCAGCTGAGGGTGGGGTATATCCGGCTTGCACGGACTAAAACCCCATGGTGCCTTCAATCACCTATAGGCCGAGGAGCAGGAGCTGCCGAACTGGCATTGCGTCTACTCCCCGGCAGGTGTCGGCCCCTCATCAGGAGCCTCGTCGCGGTCGACGGGTCAAAATCGTAGATCCCTCAGGAGAGGGCGAGAGTTGCCCTCCCCGACGATCGTAGGAGGCGCATCGGCACAATGCGCCTCAGACACACGGGCCTGTGCAGAAATTCTGCCAGGGTGACGGACTATTTACGGCGGTCACTGACCGAACGTAACGCAACAATGCAAGCACTATTACTTCACGTCGGTGTTTCTATGAGAGGGTGGTACTACCCCGGACGAGTCGACCCATTCATGCTGAAACCAGTAATAACTTCAACATGTCTCTACCTACCTAAAAGTTGTTTTAAACTAATTATTTTCTATTGTTTATCGTATAGTACAAACGTTATGCTGTTTGACTGTACGTTCTGTAATATTTTTCATCCCCTAAAATATAAATAATTTGAATAACAGAACTGTATAAATATAACTATATATATAATGCCGTAACCTTATTTTAAATTAAATGATTATCCGACACAAAATACATATAAAAGTTGTTGAGGTATGTATGCTTGGTAAACATATATGTTTCAATAACTCATATATGTATGAATATGTAGATTAGCTTAGGTTAGTTCAGATAACATGATGCTAGCTAGTTCGAGCCCGTGTCGTACCATTACTGTGGTTGTGGGTGCATCGTGGGGTCTTAGTCCGTGCGAGTCGGACATAACCCACCCTCTCCTCCGAGGGGGTAGCGTATCCATAAGGGATGTCCCCACGTTAATAAAAAATAAAAAGGGTGGTTCAGATATGTCGCGAATTGCATGTATCAGGCAACAGTCCAAGCCGAGGTGTACCGCGCATCCTGGAGCTTGTTGCCCAAATAAAATCGGCTGAGTGCCTTGAGTAGTCCGGTGAACTAAGCCAATAGCTTAGTCAGTTCGAAAAGAAAAGAAGATAAAATAAAACTAGGCTAACAAATCTAAATTTAAAAATACACGTATATATATTATCCTTTCCGAGAGTAAAGTTCGGGACAAATTTACTTTTAATTAATTTTTAGACCAATAAACAACTCATTATTTTACTGATGTTTTGTAGAGAAATGATCTCCCATAATACGTAAAGCAAATTTGGTATCCTTTTCTAATAACATATTGGATAAAGCTTTGACCGTCCGAATGTAATATGATTATGGAGTTCAAAAAAGGTACAAACGATCAATTTCCAATTTCAATTTGGGTGTAAACCCTAAGGGTGAGTAACTATAGACTGAACGTTACTCAATTTTCGCGGGGGAAATCCGATCCGACCGATCTGTAGCGACTCAAAGGGTAACACTATTTGTACTGTTGTACGTAGGTATTTTATAGTTCTGTCCCCATCTAAATTCGTATAAGAGATTTTTTGAAAAGTAAGGCTTTTGTTTGTGATCTAATTTGTATTGAACATTATTTTATTTCAACAAATCCAGGCTAATCAATTTCAGGCGGAAGTTCGATGTAACATCGACTATAATAGTTAGTGATGGATTTCCGCAAAATAATGCCTTCTTGAATCAATTGATAAGGACGTGAGGAATATAATAAATGCAGGATGGATGAAATGGCGAAATGTGTCTGGGGTAGCTTACCCACGAATGCCTTTGAAACTCGAGGGGAAGGTTTATAAAGCTATGATAAGACCAGTCATACTGTATGCATCTGAGTGCTGGACTACAAAAGAGACGGATGAGAGAAAATTACATGTGGCAGAGATGCGAATGTTAAGGTGGATGTGTGTTGTGACTAGAATGGATAAAATTAAGAATGAGTATATCAGAGGTAGTTTGAAAATAGCACCAGTGACAGATAAGTTGAGGAGTAATAGGTTAGCATGGTATGGGCATGTCATGAGGAGAGATGAAGACCAAGTAACTAGAAAAGTGTTGAGTATGTTTGTGGACGGATATACGAGTAGAGGAAGACCGAAAGGGTATGGATGGACTGCGTGAAAAATGATATGTGCGTAAAAGGTGTGAATACTGAAATTACATTTGACAGGAGAGAGTGGAAAAAGAGAACATGTTGTGCCGACCCTACTTAAGTGGGATAAGGGTAATGATGATGATGATGATGATGATTTTATTTTACATTAGGTTCCACGTGGACTGAGTAGTGGGCACAGCTAGTATGTAACAAAGGTCTATAAAATATGAACTAAAATTTATCAAATTATATCGTGTAAGTTTTTTATACATATATTTTGTTGGCATAATATTAGAAGTCACGACATTTCTTGACAGATATTTGATACCGTGGTCTACCCCTGCCAAAAATCTGTTAACTTTAATAAGTTGTAATTGAACTTACCTTACAGCGTCAAACCTGAATTTTAACATGTTATTTGGGTAACTATTACAGATTTCCTCAGTAGTCAGACAATTTCGATAGTTCTAGCCTCTCGTTAGAAAAACATATAGGTGCAAGTGTGAGGCAATAAATATCCAAGTAAATGGAAGTGAGATATATAGTGAGTGAGGTCTTTTGCAACCCTTTATTGCTTTTCTTTCAGTAACTCAGTAAATATATTATACCACAAGTACACGTTTTACTATTAGTAGGTGGTATAGCTATGCTGAAGTTATTACTTGGTTTCAGCATGAAGGGTTGGCTCGCCTGGGGTAGTACCATGCTCTCACAGAAACACCGATGCGACGTGAAGTAACAGTGCTTGCATTATTGCGTTTCGCGATTTGCCAACGGCACTACTAGCAATCGGATTGCGACGCCACTTTTATTGTGATTTTCGTAGTGAAAGGTAGCGTAGTGTTTGGTGGAATGTGCAAGATAATGGAAGGAAAACAAAGAGGAAGAATTTGTTGTCATTGCTGTTAGCAGAAGTAGAATAAGAAACAAAAGCTAAATCATCTAAAAAACAAAACATTTGGGTACACGATATATTTAAGAAGAGTTATTTGGTTCGTATCTTGCACAATTGCAACAAGTTATGCCGCGTCTTGGAATAAAACGTGTGAACAGGATGATAATCGAAGGTAACTGGCGGAACACGCAGACTTGGAGTGAGCGAGTGCGCGGAGTCCGTCCAATGATCGGCAATCCGTATGACAAATAATAAATATCAATATAAAACAACGAAAGTCTGGCATTCACTGGCTCTTAGACTATCCGGAAATTCTACCGCAGTGCGCGGACCATCTGTTACGGATTTTTTTCCGATGCGGTTTTTATTTCGCACCGCAATACGCTCGGCCTTACGGTACATCCATATTAAGAAATAAAATGGCAATTGAATAACTGAACGATTAATCTGCCAATTGTGTTATTATTTTTTAGATTTCTCTTTTATCTCCTTATATTTATTATTCTCCTTATAAATCATTGTCCTGACTATTAGAAATATAACAAAAAAAGAATTAGCCAAATAATCATCTAAAAAACATTATGTGTGGGTACACGATATATTTAAGAAGAGTTATTTGGTTCGTATCTTGCACAATTGCAACAAGTTATGCCGCGTCTTGGAATAAAACGTGTGAACAGGATGATAATCGAAGGTAACTGGCGGAACACGCAGACTTGGAATGAGCGAGTGCGCGGAGTCCGTCCAATGATCGGCAATCCGTATGACGTCATCGGCACGCATCGCAAAAGTTGCCCCTCGGAGCATCGGCATCGGCCGATACTTACGATGCGAACACGTGGGCAACTACCTTAAGTGTATCTTAAGTGCCTGCGCGCACTACGGTTTTTCACCGCATACATTTTTTCCCGCAAATTTTGTAACATATGGAAATGCATGGAAGCGCACGCACTACGGGTAGAATTCCGCAACGGAGTTAATTCCGGAGATGCAGGAAAGAAACCGCAAATCATCGCAGTAGCGCTCGAACTACGGTGAAGGGATGTCGTCGCTGCGTGTTTTAAATAGCAAGGAGCATGTGTCTTGTCTGTTTGTGTGTATCCTTAATTTTTGTAAACTACGTAACAGATTTTGACAGTTTTCACAATTATTTAGACAATTTTGTTCGGAAGGATTTTATGTATGAAATATTTACTTGAAGTAGTGAATGATCGTCGTATGCTAATGTAATAAGGAGTTTTGGAGCGCTCTTATTGATAGTGGTGGCTAAACCTTATAAAATACATATAAATAATATAGGGTTGAGTTTTTGCCGGGGTCTTGGAATATCATGTAGTGAATTTTAAATTTTATTCATAACCTATGTTATTTGGCTCTATATTTTGTAATATTGTTGGTGTCTTACGTAATGTACTTTGGTTATTGATAATAAGTGAACTGGATGGGAAATTATAGTACGGAGCACGGGTTCTGAGTTCTACACCAACTGAGTTCCACAACAACGTCCAGAAAAGTTCTAACAAGACACCCATCAGTCTGTCAGTTCATTGAAATGTTCGCAAGAAATTTGTAAGTGTGAGAGTTTGTTTAGCACACTTAATTAATTAATAGCAAAAATAATAATATAGGTACTACGGAGTTGATCTTAAGAATACGTACAAAAAGTATTTAATGTTTCTATTAAAAACCATTCAGTAATTATTATTTTTTACATTGGCGAAGCCAGTGCATGTTACTAGTTCTGAAAGTAAACACAAGGGGTAAAACTTGTAGACCAGGAGCCCGTGAATGCGGCCAGGCTTTCCTTATTTTATAAAAGCTGAGAGTTTTTTGGCAATGCTTCTGATACAAGTAGGAACCATTAGCTAGTATTAAATTTGGGTCATCGTGGCTTTGGTAAGTAACAAAGGTCTATAAAATATGAACTAAAATTTATCAAATTATATCGTGTAAGTTTTTTATACATATATTTTGTTGGCATAATATTAGAAGTCACGACATTTCTTGACAGATATTTGATACCGTGGTCTACCCCTGCCAAAAATCTGTTAACTTTAATAAGTTGTAATTGAACTTACCTTACAGCGTCAAACCTGAATTTTAACATGTTATTTGGGTAACTATTACAGATTTCCTCAGTAGTCAGACAATTTCGATAGTTCTAGCCTCTCGTTAGAAAAACATATAGGTGCAAGTGTGAGGCAATAAATATCCAAGTAAATGGAAGTGAGATATATAGTGAGTGAGGTCTTTTGCAACCCTTTATTGCTTTTCTTTCAGTAACTCAGTAAATATATTATACCACAAGTACACGTTTTACTATTATTGCTTGTGCAGTTAATATAAAAAAACGTAATTCATTTTTGATAAAGCGTCATCATAGGAGACATATTAATTTGTGTTATTTGCAAAATAAAAATAGCAATATATTAATACTCAAGAGACAATAAAAAATAATTTAAATAATAAATATCAATATAAAACAACGAAAGTCTGGCATTCACTGGCTCTTAGACTATCCGGAAATTCTACCGCAGTGCGCGGACCATCTGTTACGGATTTTTTTCCGATGCGGTTTTTATTTCGCACCGCAATACGCTCGGCCTTACGGTACATCCATATTAAGAAAACACGTGGGCAACTACCTTAAGTGTATCTTAAGTGCCTGCGCGCACTACGGTTTTTCACCGCATACATTTTTTCCCGCAAATTTTGTAACATATGGAAATGCATGGAAGCGCGCGCACTACGGGTAGAATTCCGCAACGGAGTTAATTCCGGAGATGCAGGAAAGAAACCGCAAATCATCGCAGTAGCGCTCGAACTACGGTGAAGGGATGTCGTCGCTGCGTGTTTTAAATAACAAGGAGCATGTGTCTTGTCTTACACTTACAAACTCGCAGGTTTGTTACTTTATGGTGCAGCCTAATTGAAGTGATACGCGTACATACACTCGGCGATTGATTTTCATTTAAACAGCATAGGATACGTACGTGACTTTACAATATTAAACCTCTTTACAGTATAAACATTTCTCCATGAAAAAATACTTAGATGTGCTAAGTTTCATGGTAATTGGTCAAATATTTTGAGAGTTTGTATTTCAGATGTACCAAAATACTTTTCTTTTGTAGTTCGACTATGTTACATATTCTATTTATTACCGACAATGTGTCTACAACTTCCTATCGACAACATCTAAGGTTTTATTACTAAATGCCAACCACTTATTTAATTACAAAAGGAAATTAATAGATACAGTTTTTTGTTTTGGTGTTAAGGATAATGCCTAATAATAAACTAGTCTATATAACTTTTTATGATACTTTGTTCGCATGAATTTGGTATTCTAGGTAGAACTTTTTATCGTAAAAAAATATTAGAATTGTTATTGTCTGACAGACATTTCTTTACGCTTTATGTTCCATTAGTGGTATGAAAATCATAGAAGAATAATCTATACTGAAATGTACTTTGGTTATTGATAATAAGTGAACTGGATGGGAAATTATAGTACGGAGCACGGGTTCTGAGTTCTACACCAACTGAGTTCCACAACAACGTCCAGAAAAGTTCTAACAAGACACCCATCAGTCTGTCAGTTCATTGAAATGTTCGCAAGAAATTTGTAAGTGTGAGAGTTTGTTTAGCACACTTAATTAATTAATAGCAAAAATAATAATATAGGTACTACGGAGTTGAAACCGATTTTGAAAATTCTTTTACAATAGAAAACCACGTTATTTTTGAGTGTCATAGGCTATATATTACGTTAAGATAAATAGCAGCGGAACAACAATGAAGAATGTTTTAAAATCGGGTTTTTTTTCCTTTTGAGAGGTTCCGTTGCGTCTTAGCCCAAAATAACTATTCCACGCATGTGAAGTCATGGGCTGAATCTTATACTTATTAATCTATACTAATATATAAAGCTGAAGAGTTTGTTTGTTTGGTTGAACGCTATGATCTCAGGAACTACAAGTCCGATTTGAGAAAATCTTTCGGTTTTAGATAGCTCATTTATCGAGGAAGGCTTTAGGCTATATATAATTACGCTAAGACCAATAGAAGTCGGACAATATTCTGAACAGCTGTTCGGTTTAATACCTGCTGTTGAGTTCCATTAGCGAACGACTCGCCACAATTTGAAATTCCATCCATTCGGCTACTGCTCCGTTTCCACGTACATTGGTTCTCTGGAATGAACTCCCAGTAGTGGCGTTTCTGGACCAATATAACTTACAAATTTCAAGAAACGGTCCTTTTTCTTTCTCAACGTTCGGCTACGCAACTGTGATTTTCTCCGTTGCGCAGATCTTCATGGGAGGCAGTGATAACGCACCATCAAGTGACCCATATGTTCGTTTGCCGCTGTTGCGCCAGGCGAGAAGCGCTTCATCATCATTTTTGGGCGAGAAAGTAATATATCGCACAGCCCTCACCAGTAGCTTACAGAGCCTCGTCCGTCACGTTTTACTTTACGTACCCTGTGCACAGACCACAGGGTCTACGCACGTTTGGGTAGTGAATACGTTCGCTAACACTTCATCAACAGTATAGTGCACGACTTACCTTGTTGTGTCGGTTTTGCTGTACCGCTGATGTAGGCGGTGTTGTAATGAACTTTGGTTACCCGAAAAGGTTTGTTGTTTATGCGACGACGTTGTGGGATCTTGAGCAACAGTATTTTTTTCGTTAGATAACGCAAATGCAGCAATTACAGGAAGTCATGCATGGATTGGCTTTAATAATGCGGACAGCTCTTCTCTGCAACCTATCTAGGGTATCCAGTAGGTATTTAGCGGAACCATCCCAGAGGTGCGAACAGTATTTCACGCAAAGCCGAACTTGTGCATTATAAAGGAGATATAGCTGATCACGCGTGAAAAACCATCGCACCCTGTTCAGGATCCCGATCAATTGTGAACCGATTTTAATGATTCTTTTTTTATTTGAATTGGTACACTATGTAGTGATTAAATGCTACCTATGTATTCGTCCGTGTGAAATTGATCAAAAATATGTTACAACCGCGTGAGACGTGTGCCTTACCGACTCCAAGAATAAATATACATAATTGAAAGTCATACATTTGTATGTAATATGAATTATATCATCTTTTTGGTAAATTTGGCGATTTTGTTTTATTTACCACGTTTGCTTCTACATAACTCAGTTATTATAGCAACGTATAAGAATAACTTAAGTATATCGACAATACGGGCATATTATATCTATCTATAAAATAAAAGATTTAAGATATATTGTTCGATAATGTATAGCTTATAATTTTCATTACTTTCTTATATAGTGTTAGTGAGCACTGAGTTTGGTATATAGTAGGTTGAAGTTCCAGATATGTTGCTGATGATAAATCCCATCCCATTCGATATACTATTAGTATATATATCTAATGTACACGTTACATGTTACAGTAGATGGCGTTCGTATCGTAGTTACAAATGTTTTTGAAAAAGCGTTTCTGTAATGTACACACCCTCTCACAATTTTACATTTCTTTACTAAATTTTTAAAAAGCGCATGCGGAGCCGCGGGTAACAGCTAGTATATTGATATATGTAGAACTTAATAAGATGTGAATACTGTTTTTTCTTTAAATCCTCGAGTACCGAGAACCATATTGGTTTAAGCTTCGCGAAGCTCCACAAACGAACGTAGACCTCATGTTGTACGTATCAAGAGACAGATTTAAAAACACCCACTATTTTGGGTTTTTGAATTCTAATTCAGAACCTGACGGGTGGTTACAGTCCATGTGATACAAAGCATTTTAATAATAACAATGGCATAGTATCGTCCTGAGGGCTCGTATATATTACTTCGATAAGTGCCGTAAACGATTTCGAGTAATCATTTATCAATGAATCCTGTCACAAAACTGTTGTCCTCAATCGATTCCGAAATTGTAACGAGGACACCAAAACTTTCTACATCAAGGGGACGGCAAGAATAATTTGTTTGAAACAGACGTCGATGAGCCCGATAACCGTCAGAACTTCAGCTTTTATCTGAGATAAGGAAATCTTCGAAATTATTCAAATATTATTATCGTATTTCATCAGGAAAATGACAATCTATCGCTACAGTGAGTTGGGTAACATAATCTATTAATAAGGAATTATCAGATACAAACAACAGTGGCAAAGTTTAATAAGAAAAAAAAATATGTAGCCGTCACGGGACGTCTGGGAGATGTGAAACATAGAAATTATTTTGTGCAGGTAATCTATATATATATACACACATCAAAAAAGTCTAAGCAACATGAGTGATATTACAAATTTTACCATTTATATTAATTAATTTCTAAGTATTTACGCAAACAAAGTGCGTAGGTAAGTAACCTTTTTTGTTATTGATGACTATCTGGTTGTAAAAAAAAATTTGATTATGTTTTGTTTTTTCATAAAATTCAAATGACTGCGAATTTGTTTGAATTTAAGTGCGTTTTAATTGCTACGTTTAGTCTTGATTTTATAATTTTACCAACCATTTAAATAAAGTTAGCGACAAAATTGAATTGTTAGATGCTAGAATTCTTTATGTCATGAAGCGACGTCATTTGATGGCAGATGAAATGCAAAGAGCTGTAGGGATGTTGCAAGTGGAAAGTAATCAATCTCAGTATCTCGACATTTTGGCATTCATAGAAGTGTTATTTGTCGTCTTTGGCAGCGCTACAATAATACAGGAGAACCTGCTGAACAGCATC
>MU159706.1:0-16737 GCA_015888305.1 Antheraea pernyi
AATAGCTTCAGAGTGGCTCTACCACCTCTTAAAAACTTAGCGCTATATTCAAAGCGACCAAATAAATTCACGAGGAATATACAAGGATTTACGAAAGATTTATTAGTTTTTAAAATAACTTTTAAGGTAAAAAACATTATACGGCACCGTATAATAACTAAAACATTGTATTTACGGCTATCAAAATAACATTGAATATAGAATGAAAGCAAATAAATTTTCTTTAGTAAACAATACACGCAGATAAAATAATATCAGCAATTGCAATTCAATCTCAAAATATTAAATAACGACATTGTTGATTTGATAAGAAATTGAAGTAATAAAACATTGGACAAAATAAATATTTTTCTTCGTTATGAAATGTTATATACATTTATTTTAACAGTAGGTTGGACCATAATCTCAGTTGTTTTTAAATTATAATGTGGTTCAAAATGGTGAGCACGTTGAATGCAGCTGCTGGAATATATCTCCAAATGCTTGGCGTCAGATTATCAATTTCAGGTTAGTAACTAGCCAGAAAGTAGTGTAGAAGTATACATTAGAAAAAGCTAATACCAAATTGAAAACACTACAATAAACTATTTAATACAATCAAACTTACATTAACCTTAAAATGGTTGGAAGAAAATGTGTCTGTTAACTGTTGATGATTTGCTTAAAATAATGCAAAAAAAACAATTAAATAAAGATCAAATTCAAACTTAGCAGTCATTTAACTCGCTAATCGCTTCAGATTACTTCAAGTTAATTACTATAGTATAATGTCACTTGTGGTCTTTCAATAAAATACCATATTTTACGTAAATTACTTTTCCTCAAATGTTTATTACAAGATCATTACCTGCTATGAAATATAAGATAGTTTTATCTTTCTTTATTTTATTAATGTTAAAGACTTCGATTGTTATCAATTTCAAGTTACACAGTCGTATGCAGACAGAATGGTTTAATAGAAATTACAGCTAACGATATATTTCACAGCATAGGATCTTCTCTTTGGGGCTCCCCTTCTTGCACGTTTATCCTTCATTTTCCCCACAATTATATACCTTTCTAGTTCGAATCTATGAAATTGCATGGAAGGCCCAGAGAAGCCCAAAGTTCTGATTTTGCAAGAGAGCCTCCTTGTAATATTTAACTCTTCCGAATCTTAGTTCTCATAACTGTACAACGGGGAAAAGATGAAATTAAAGTTAGCAATGTAAAAAAGCACCAGTTGAAACTGTGAAATCTTAAAATTACATTTCTTAAATACGTGTCTTCTACTTTCAACAAGAATATTCAAGAAACTATCATATCTTGATTTTACTCCCGTTTTAAAACGAGATTTCCAGTTACGGTGTTATAATTTTGTAATTTAAAAAGGTCCTGTTATTTCATTTACAGCGTCTGTTTATATAATAGACCCGAGGGCGAATGAAGTTGAGATGGATAATTAGTAAAATGAACCCTGATTCAAGTTAAATCTTCATCTGAAGGAAACGGTTAATGAATAAATAAGTCAAAAAAATATCACATAGATGTATAGGGCACATTAATATTGAAGTTGTTTCTTATTATAACGGTTTTTAATTCATTATCATCAATTATTGTTGGTTTTACTTAAGATACTATGTCAACTTTATCATTTGAAGGCTTACTTTCATGCATAAATAACCATGTAGGTCATTATTTTCGTGATTCTCCGTTGGTTTAATATCAACGCAGGTTTAATTTGGTTTAAACAAATCTCGTATATGGTATAACTGTTACATAGGGAGCCGACAAAGCGACTGAACCGCGTGGTATGGTAGGTTGGTATATGCATTCGCAGTTTTGCGCTTCTCAGTATTAATTGGTTTTCATCGGACGACCAACTCACTCTCGGCCCTTTATACCCTGCGTTACACCGCAAAGCCCGGGCGCATTATTGCTTCGTATTCACGTATACATTCTGATCTACACTTTGTATGTTAATTTTTTCACTAGGATCATAGCGTGATGTTAAATAATCTATAAAATAAAATATTCTTTTTAACTTTTGACTACAATTTCACCTAATGTTTAATAATGTTCTGGGCTGATATAGTAGACACGCTACATCTACCGTCTGCCGGAACACACCTTGGGGGTAGATCTTCAAGTTTAGGGTGACAGCTAGCTACGCGGATTTAAAAAGCCCTAACGTCATGCTATATATTCATAACGATGTTTTCCGTCACCGAAAGCCACGATATTCACAACACGATATACACGACACATATTCACAAGGTTTTAAACTTACGTCGGTTGACGCGGTGCCCAAACAAGCTAACCCTTGACCCATTATTTCTTCGAAATCATAATATATAAGATGTAAAATAAAAATATATATTTAATATATATTTATGGTGGTAGAGCCACGCTGAAACTATTATTAGTTTCAGCATGAATGGGTCGGCTCGTCCGGGGTAGTACCACCCTCCCATAGAAAACCGACGTGAAGTAACAGTGCTTGCATTGTTGCGTTTCGTTCGGTCAGATAGTGCTTGCATTGTTGCGTTTCGTTAGGTCAGTGAGAGCGCCGGAGGCTCACCTCCCCTCCCCTCTCCTCCTCTCCCTCTCACACCCCTAATCCTTTTCCCCAAAGGGTGGCGACACACTTGCGACTCCTCTGGTGTTGTTATTGTCCATGGACGGTGGTGATCATTTAACAGCGGGTGACCCACCAGTTCGTTTGCCACTTATGACATAAAAATAATAATTTAACAGATTTAAACAAACAAATATGGACTCTGTTTATTTTATCCACTTCACATTTCTCTCTTCTTTCAGTACACTTCATACTCAGCGACGTTGAACAAATACCACGGAATTTCATCCACGGGTCTAAGAGCATCCAGTATTAGACACTAAAGAGAATCGACGATGCGGCTGGAATTGAGAGCGGGCCTTGATGGAACCGATATCGAGAAAGGCTTTTAGTGAAACTTTACGTTGGATTGAAGTACTGTCTGAAGCAATTAAAATAGTTGCTTGAAATAATCAGAACTTGCAGTACTCGTCTTTGTATTTATATTTCATATTTTTTTTACATACAAGTTTAATTGCTAAAGCGTATAAACGCGTTGGTAAGTATATTGTATTATGTTTTTGATGATAACAAAACAAATATAACCTATAGTATTGTCGTCATTTTTCGATCTATGTTTAGCGTAGTGGTGCAATGTTTGAGATATTACACTGAACTTATTCATGTTTAATGTAATATAAACGTTTAGAAATCTACATGTCTAAATATATTATGTACATATATACCTCGATCTCGTATTACTGTTTCTCACTGAGACGGTAAATTACCAAAATGTAAGGATGGGATTGTTTAAATGGCTCCAATGTTACCAACTACATTAGCCTTAGACTTACTAAGGATGGACCCATTTTAATGAAACAATAACAAAGTTACAGTTGAGAATAGCTTTATGACTTTTATGGTGAGGTTTTATTGTGAACCCAGTAATATAGCAGTGACACGTGTTCATAAAAACAGATACACAGACAGACAGATATTCCTAAAAATGATTGAAACGTACTCTATTAGTTATTCCAAGACACCTGCAGCAATTTTTTTCACGAAAGTTGAAAAAGTACAGACACTTTAGATTTACATTCTTATTATATGTATAGAAGTAGAAGATAACAAAGAGATAACTTAAGAATAAATAAATATCAATTTTAGATTTTTATATATTTTAACATTGCTTTTTATTAAACACTTGACTATATTACGCGCACGCCCGAACTACGTATTATCACCCACCTCCGGTGCCGCTGCATCACATTCAAGAGACGAGACTACAACACAACTGGAACATTGATATTAACGCCACCATATTATAAATATACATCGACACTAGCGCCAACATATTAGAGATACACATTGATACTAGCGCCACCATATTAGAGAGACACATTAACACTAGCGCCACCATATTAAAGATACATAAATAAGAATTTTTAACATTATATAGATTTTAATAAGACTTAAATAAGAATGGATATTATTATATAGAATTGAATCATTATTAATAATAGTATATTATTTGACTTCATAGTTCGGCTTGTATAGCTTAGCTTGTATATGTATGACTTGACTTGCTTTGACTTATATAGATGGCCCTTTAAAAGGCAAGATGTCAGTGATATCTAGGCACTTCTTATATACCAATTATTGTAAGGCGAAGCTCTGGCCAAATAAATAGAGACAGTATCTACGAAGTATTTATTACCATTCCTGACTGCATCGACTCTATACGTGATTGGTGTAACAACGGCTATATTTAGGGGCTAAAAATATTGACGAGATCAGTAACTAGATAGTATTGTGAATATGGTTAAGGAATACTTACCGTCTGCGAATTCTAATAGAGGAGTATAATTTATTACCTACGATAAATTAAGTCAGATATTTAACTTTAATATAAACGTTTAGAAATCTACATGTCTAAATATTAATAAGTCCAAAAAATATCACATAGAGGTCATACATCCATATGGAGCACATTAATATTGAAGTTGTTTCTTATTGTTTCTGAATTTACCTAAGATATCAGGTCAAATTTATCATTTAAAGGCTTACTTTTATGCAAAATAACCATATAGGCATTATCCTCGTGATTCTCCTTTGGTCTAATATCAAAGTAGGTTTAATTTGGTTTAAACAAATCTCGTATATGGTATGACTGTTACGTAGGGAGCCGACAATGCGACTGAACCGCGTGGTATGGCAGGTTGGTATATGCATTCGCAGTTTTGCGCTTCTCAGTATTAATTGGTTTTCATCGGGCGACCAACTCACTCTCGGCCCTTTATACCCTGCGTTACACCGCAAAGCCCGGGCGCATTATTGCTTCGTATTCACGTATACATTCTGATCTACACTTTGTATGTTAATTTTTTCACTAGGATCATAGCGTGATGTTAAATAATCTATAAAATAAAATATTCTTTTTAACTTTTGACTACAATTTCACCTAATGTTTAATAATGTTCTGGGCTGATATAGTAGACACGCTACATCTACCGTCTGCCGGAACACACCTTGGGGGTAGATCTTCAAGTTTAGGGTGACAGCTAGCTACGCGGATTTAAAAAGCCCTAACGTCATGCTATATATTCATAACGATGTTTTCCGTCACCGAAAGCCACGATATTCACAACACGATATACACGACACATATTCACAAGGTTTTAAACTTACGTCGGTTGACGCGGTGTCCAAACAAGCTAACCCTTGACCCATTATTCTTCAAAATCTTAATATATAAGATGTAAAATAAAAATATATATTTATGGTGGTAGAGCCACGCTGAAACTATTATTAGTTTCAGCATGAATGGGTCGGCTCGTCCGGGGTAGTACCACCCTCCCATAGAAAACCGACGTGAAGTAACAGTGCTTGCATTGTTGCGTTTCGTTAGGTCAGTGAGAGTCCCGGAGGCCCACCTCCCCTCCCCTCTCCTCCTCTCCCTCTCCCACCCCTAATCCCTTCCCCCAAAGGGTGGCAACGCACTTGCGACTCCTCTGGTGTTGTTAGTGTCCATGGACGGTGGTGATCATTTAACAGCGGGTGACCCACCAGTTCGTTTGCCACTTATGACATAAAAATAATAATTTAATAACACATTTAAGCAAACAAAGATCATAATTTATATTTTTAAGAGAACAATAATTTCATTTAACATTCGAATTCCTTTTGAATTGGAAAAAATATGCACTCTGTTTATTTTATCCACTTCACATTTCTCTCTTCTTTCTGTGTACTTGAACAAATACCACGGAATTTCATCCACGGGTCTAAGAGCGTCCAGTATTAGACACTAAAGAGAATCGACGATGCGGCTGGAATTGAGAGCGGGCCTTGATGGAACCGATATCGAGAAAGGCTTTTAGTGAAACTTTACGTTGGATTGAAGTACTGTCTGAAGCAATTAAAATAGTTGCTTGAAATAATCAGAACTTGCAGTACTCGTCTTTGTATTTATATTTCATATTTTTTTTACATACAAGTTTAATTGCTAAAGCGTATAAACGCGTTGGTAAGTATATTGTATTATGTTTTTGATGATAACAAAACAAATATAACCTATAGTATTGTCGTCATTTTTCGATCTATGTTTAGCGTAGTGGTGCAATGTTTGAGATATTACACTGAACTTATTCATGTTTAATGTAATATAAACGTTTAGAAATCTACATGTCTAAATATATTATGTACATATATACCTCGATCTCGTATTACTGTTTCTCACTGAGACGGTAAATTACCAAAATGTAAGGATGGGATTGTTTAAATGGCTCCAATGTTACCAACTACATTAGCCTCACTTACTAAGTCTACCGTTCAATTTAGATCGGTTCTGTAAGCCACAAAACCGTTTTCTGTTAACAATTATATTTAAGACAGACTAACGGCTACCCTAATTTTCAAAATTAAACAAAGCATCACAAGGATCGTCATTTATAGCATTATTTTATATCACTCATGTAACTTCAAGGTACGATGCCTTATAAATATTTAATTGTCAGATACTATTTTTACAGCGTCAAACAATGTTCGTATAATTCTTTTGATGGAAGCTCGTGGGAGGACATTTGGGACATCGATGTCCGTCCATGATTGATTTTACGTTAACTACAGAGCATTAGTTGGAGATTATTGCCCCCCTTTGGATTAAACAAATATCAATCAGTCAAATGTCGACACGCTAAACCTAAGGATTAACTACGCTAACTTAGACGTACCTTATTCAGAGTTTTAGTGTTATGTACTAGTAATTATTTATATGTAATTTTACATTCCGTACTATATATTAAGGAATGTATAGTAGTAGTTTAGATATAAGGTCAAAGATAATACATGTATGTTTGAAAAGTAATATATTTGTATATTAATGAAATATGTACTTTTTGGTAATTTCTGTATCGACTACTGGTTTTAGTCCAGTGTAAAAATTAACTCAAACAGTATGGTTACAATAAGAATATTGTTGAAGATATTATAACAATATCATCTTAAAGTAAATATATAAAAGACAAATTAGAAACAACAATTTGTAATAAAATAAAATAACCGCAATCCACGATATTGCTTACCATTTAGACTTCTAACATAAGTATACAATGTCTCGGGAAGATTTCACCCCAAGTCTTTGCTAGGGATCGGTGGCCGGGTGTTGCAAATTACCCAGTCCAGGGAAATAAATCGGCCGTTATTTTATCACTCTCCCTTAGCTCGGGAAAAGTTCAAGCGCGCGAACTAAAGTAATGGTACACTCCCCGACGACGGACGACCGGTAAATACTTATTTGGCATTTTATTGAGCGAAATTTTTGTATACATAGAATAGCAATGCAGATATTTCGTGTTTTAAAAAACTAATATTTAACACATAATATTTTGATTCCAGCCTACAATTGTACAAAAAGACTTTCCTTCTTTTTCACCTAGAAATGATCAGCACAAAATCTTCTTAATACTGTTAACTGGGATTCCCTTTACTATTCTACATCGGATCGCCTGCCTGACGTTAACCTTCTTTGGCATCTATATGTTTGCGTCTATTCAATGATAATCTTGATACCTTGCAAACCGTTGGTGTGGAAAAAAAGAGCTTTGAAATACTTACCTAAAATATATTTAAGCCCTTAAGTAGTCTTATAGAAAAGCAAACAACATAGCAAGGTTACAAAAAAATAAATAAGATTCCTCTCGCTCAGTTAAAAAATAAAGAAGATAAAAAAGAAACGAACTTCTCAGTACGTGGGAAATCAAGGCTCAACCTTTCTTATATTTTCTTATTCAAAAGTTATAAAAAAAAATATAATTAATTTTCAATGTTATACAAAACACGATTCGTATTCGTGACCCAAAAACACATAAGTTTCTTGCCACCATCAAGCTGTGATAATACACGCATTACTAGTTTGTTCGCTGATATTTTGTTATTTACCCTAACAACCAATAACATCGTAACAAGAATCAGGCATAGTGTCGAGACTAATAAAAACATCTACGAAATGTCTTAAGAAATGTCAGTTAAAATACAATAACCTTAAATTAGGGTTTTATGTGAGGTTTGAGCGGACTAACAGAAAACATTTTTAGTAATATTTAATCTATACAAATCAATGTTTATTTATTCGTATCGTATGAGCTGCCGTGCCATTCATTTGACTATAGTCCTTTTTTAACTTATTATTTACACTTGCGCGATGATTTTAGGCATATTAAAATTTAATTAAGTTACGCATATCGTACCTAGAAATGTATTGGAAAAAGCGATTCTGTACTATTAAATTTTATTACAATTTTACATTTCTTTAATCACAGTTTAAAAAGCACGTGCGTATCCACAGTCTTCAGTTAATTTCCTAATATAAATATGTTGGATTAGAAATGTACAACATAATCAAATATATTCAATCCAATTCAAAACAAAGAAATCGATTCAGTTAAGTACGTCTGGAAACTCTATAACAAAGAAATCAGTTGTTACCTCTAGGTAAGTATTTGTAAAATAAATGTATAGTTATGTGCCTAAATACCTTTTTTCTCCCAACTAAACTCAACGCCATTTCTTTTGAAAGCATATTCTCAAGTACTAAAATGAAATTACCGTTAAGTAGTAAGTAAGAACTGAGATTTTCTGCACGAAAATCTACACAATAAGTTTGAATTAATATTTACATTTTATAACTAAAGTACTATATTTATATTATTCGAAACATTTTAAAAATACATATTTTATTCAATTTAGGACTCAAAATGCGCAAGTGAATGTCAAGACCATCTAGACAGTGAAAAGAGCCAATAAGAAGTTAAGTGATAGAAATCGTCACGTAAGAAAAAATCGTTTCCTCTCTCACTTTTACTATTTTTTGATACTTTATTGGTTCTAAGGTTCTAGCGTTTGATAATAATGTCATATGATCTGGTCTAATATGGTAGCCACGCTGAATTTAGAGTGGGACTAGTACCTAAGCGCAGCGACCGGAATACACCAACAGCTGCTTGGCGACAGATTTTCAATACGAAGGTGGTAGTTGCCCAGACAGGATTAGCAAAAACCTTATCTCCATGCCATGGTTCCATCACGATGCTTTCCTTCACCAAAAGCTCTGATTCAGTTGTAAGGATTCGAACCTACGTCTATCGCTGCGGTGTCAAATCCCTAAATGCACAATTTATTTTTTGTATGATATTTTTTATTTATATCACAGGAGGCAAACGAACAGGTGGGTCACCTGATGTAAGTGATCACCACCGTCCATAGACACTTGCAACACCAGGGGAGTCGCAAGTGCGTTGCCAGCCTGTGTTGGGGAGAGGAAGGGAAGGGGAAGTGGAAGGGGAGGGGACGTGGCCCTCCGGCGCTCTCACTGACCGAACGAAACGCAACAATGCAAGCACTGTTACTTCACGTCGGTTTTCTGTGAGAGGTTGGCACTACCCCGGGCGAGCCGACCCATTCATGCTGAAACCAGTAATAGCTTCAGCGTGGCTCTACCACCTACAAAATTATCATATAACTTACAATTGACAAATTTATATCTATTTTTTCTGAGATACTACATTTTTTTTAAATGTAATTCCTTACTTTTCTTCCGTATACTTAGTTCCTGATGCTGGTCCCTTAACCACGCACGCTTTTTTTTCTATATTGATTTAATACAACTATACAAGTCCTTAGTGTAATAATCATATCCCCGGGCGAGCCGACTCATTCATGGTGAAACCAGTAACAGCTTCAGCGTGGCTCTACCACCTACAAAATTATCATATAACTTACATTTGATAAATTTATATCTATTTTTCCTGAAATACTTTTCGTCCGAATACTTATTTCCTGGTGCTGGTCCCTTAACCACGCACGTTTTTTTTTATATTGATTTAATACAGCTATACAAGTCCTTAGTGTAATAATCATATCAATAGTCAATAGCGGATGTACACAGAGATCTTTTCCAGACATCATTCAACCACTGATCCGCCATACAATAACATTTGGAAGTAAAACCTGCTTAAGATCGTGCTCGAACTTATTATCTGGCAAATCCGTAATGCGTCTTGGGATTTTATTATAGAATCTAACATAATAGCGTTAGAAACCTGAAATTTGTCAAATAGAGACTTATAAATAAAGGCATCGGCTCTTCAGTCGTGTGAAAATCAAACTATTCCAAAAAAAAGGCTGCTTGACAAAAAAATGGGGCGACAAACAGAGGAGAAAAAGGTCACGAATCGTTTAATGTTTGCCTATTTAAATATTTAGATTAGTGATCGTCTAGTATTGGGAATTAGATCATAATTAATTATTTTTTTAAATTTCAATATTAAAGGAAAAAGCGAATTATTTCAGATTCTTTTCTCTTGATAACACTAATGCTCGTTAATAGCTACTAAACAAAAAGAAAACGAAACTGTTAACATTACTTTGATTTTCACATCTATTGGCACTCCGAGCAACTTTTATACAGTTTATTAATCAATGAAAAACATGATGAGCTGTACAAGCCCAATACAAAATATTAATGTTACATGTATACAGGTTGCTATACTACGCGTCACAAGTCTGGCGCTTCGATCAACAATAACTAGATAACGGGTCGACGAGAAAAATACGTCTCGGTAAATAAGAGCTCACTTGAAATGTGTGCCCTTATTTTGTTTAGTTTGTTTGAAACATAGCCAATGTAAGCCCGTTTCACATGCCGCAGTGTATTCAAAAGATGCAAAAATAATACCCGAAAAAGCAATTTAACGGCCGGAGTATCTTACTTTCGCTAAATACATGTTGAATATGTTATATTTTAAGCTTTAAACTAACTAATAATATCAAATTTTGAACAAAATTACCGATTTTAAACCTGTGATACAAATGTTTGGCCTCGGCACACACAAACACGCACAATAACGGGAAAACGTACTTTAGTCATTATGTGTTAAGGTTGAATTCACACTAAATGTTGTTTATGTTATCTTTTCATTTGTGAAGGGCGTAATTTATTACTTTGCTCGTTTTATCGTAAGTATTTGATAATATTTTGAACATTTGTGACTTTATTACAAGGTGTTATGGTTGTAATTAGGTTGAACTTAAAACAGTTTTAAAACTTTTTTCTCCTTTTCTTAGTAAACAAATAGCTACACATAAGTATATATTTACGCGGACGGCTTTTAGCATCGATTTGTACGTGACCCTTTATCTAGTTATTGTTGATCGAAGGTCTGGGGCAAGCGCAATACGTCACGAGCATGTTGAGGTCATTGGTGACGCTTCATTGACATGTTGAGTCTATTGGAGACGTAGATCCATGAAATTTTCCTCAATTTAAATATATGTATTTGTTCTCTTTTTAAATCACCAAAGGTGGTTAAAAAAGTTTTAACTTCAAAAAAAAAGTTGGTGAAGAAACAGAGGTGAAAGAAGTACTTAGTTATACATATAACTCTGAATATTTCTAGTTTGTTCCTCTCGTAAGTTCTCACACCTAATTTTCATCATGGGAATGTTCCTGTACAATAGTTTATTGGCATGTGAGATTACAGTATCACCTATTACCACGGTACGTAGATCATACGAGAAGTTGTGAACTTAATTAATACATATGTTAGTTTAGGACGTCCGAGGACATATCAAAGCGTAAAATTATTTAACTTACATTATACATTGAAAATATTCCATTGGTTAGTATTCATAAATATTATTACAACAGTCCATACGAAAACACATACGTAAGATGAAAATAGATACAGAAAATAAGTAGATGAAAATTATGTTTTTTATGTTATAAAACAACAAAATTGCATGTAATTCAGTTCATGGCGTTTGGAGTCTATAACAATTATAGCTAGAGATAACGGTTATATATAGATAATAATGGATTACGCTACTGTCTTTTATAACAATCGTTGTTATACACTCAACAGTTGTTGTTATAAACTTATGCCAGTTATATTACTGTTGGGTAATTCGCTAATGATACGATAATGTAATGAATATTTATCGTTTGTATAATGGCTTTGAGTCAGAGCAAGGCGAATTACTTTCATGCCTGTTGGATATTGTATAATAATTGCTTGTTCTTTTTTTGTTTTCTTGTTTTTTTTAACGTGGGGAAATCCCTTATGGATACTCCACCCTCCCGGGGGAGAAGGTGGGTTATGTCTGACTCGCACAGACTAAAGGTCAAGCTACGGTGGCGGGAGGAGTTGTTCAAAGCGCCGCCTCCTGCCGCCGGTCCTCCATAGGCGGAGAGGGCCGCTTAGAGGATTTACCTCGCAGAAGGAGGCCATCGCTTGCCAACCCTAGTTGCTGCCGAGCATGGACAAAACCACACTCGGCAGCGACAAATCACGTCCTACCACCGCAGCCAGAGTGCGACGCTGTATACCGTCCGAATCACGCATCCGCCAGGTGCTGCCCCCATCTCTCGACGGCGTCTTCTCTGAGACACCGTCTCCTCATCTCTATCTCCCTAGGAGCCGAAGGCTCCCCACTTTGTTTCCTCGCCGCTGTGAATTCGTTCGCACGTTACAATAACACCGGCCGACCATTGTTATCAAATTATAATAAATTATACTGTATTATATAATAATATAATTAGAATTATTGAGATCTGCCTTTGTGATCTCACTCAAAAATTATCATTAGATACCATTACTTAATGTAAAGTTATTGGTTTTGTAAGCGAAGTATTTGTTTGTTTTCTTTGAGCCTGGAGCAAAAGTAATTTAATAGTAAAATTAAATACTATTAAATGTTTAAGATATACTTACATACATAATGTATTATCAAACGTATCAAACTTTCAAAAATATCGTAATTCGGAGATTACTTTTTATAACGCTATTCGTCAACCGTAATTCCGAATAAAAACGTCTGAAGCCAGCAAGTCAAGGAGATTAGTTATCTTTTGAGGTACAGCTGCTGCTAATGGCAAAAATGTATAACGTTTATTATGCTCTAATCCATTTTTCTCACAATTTTAACACATAATCGACAAATACAAGGAATATTTCTTTACAAGCCTCTAATAAAAAGATAAATAATACCCTAATTTGATTTATTTAATGGAAAGCATACATTTGTATTACAGATTCGATTGAAGATTTGAAAACATCTCTTGGCCAGTGTGTTTCCTTCTACTTCGAGCCTTAATTGAGCCTTTCACGCGTAATTTGAAGAGATATTTCTGTAGGCCTGCATGCCAGCTAAGACTCGCAATGTGTTACTTGTTTTTCGAATGGATTATGTACTTGAAGTTATTAGGTACAAAATGTCGTCAATTTAGAGTATATATCATCTTATATATTAATACGTGTGATTGATACCGTTGATTAATACGGATGAACGTGAAATTTGGCATAGTTAAAGTTTATATGGAGGAGAAGTGCAGAAAGCTATTTATTTTATATTCATCATCATATACATATATTAATACGTGAAGCCCAAACTTTGTATCCCTTTTTAAAGGAATTGCGTGAACGGATCAACGTGAAACTTGGCATAGTTAAAGTTTATATGGAGGAGAAGTGCAGAAAGCTATTTATTTTATATTTTTTGAGTTGACACATGTAATGTTACCATTTTACTACAATTTGCTATAAAAAATTCGCTTTCTCGGTTTGTATTCCGAAAAAAGCGAACAGTCTTTATGGGATATCATAGCAAAATGTTTCATATGTTGGTATGTATCTATTAAAAAGGTAGACTAAGAAAAAAAAACATATTAAGGCCAAACGAAGTTCGCGGGGGCAACTAGTAAAATATAAAATGACATGAAAATGCCAATTCAAAACATTCCAAGATCCCGCTAAAAACTCCGTTGAGCAGTTGAAGCATATTTTTTTATATCATAGCAGGCAAACGAACAGGTGGGTCGCTGATGTTAGGTTATCACCACCGTCCATAGACACTTGCAATACCAGGAGAATCGCAAGTGCTTTGCTGTCCTGTGGATGGGGGGAATGGGAGGAAGGGGGAGACGAGAGGGTGGCGAGGTGAGGTGGGCGGCGGCGGCGCTCTCACTGACCGAACGAAACGCAACAATACAAGCACTGTTACTTCACATCGGTGTTTCTGAGGGTCGTGGGTCGGGTGGTAGTACGAGACGACCCATTCATGCTGAAACCAGTACCAACTTCAGCGTGGCTCTACCACCTACAAAAATGTGGGTATGTTTGTTACGGTTTCTAACTATAACTACTCATCCGACCATCATGAAATTTTTCAGTATGTTGTCTCTTGACTCTTGTCTAAAAAAACACATAGGGTTCATCCAGAACTATTCCGAAGGGATAAATAATACATTAACGAACGAAGTCACGGGACAACCTTGTTTTATATATTAGTGTAAATATGAAGAAAGAAGTTATAAAAGCTTGTAGCTTTTACACCCATTTATTACTTGAAGTATTAAGTAGTTGGCAGATCGTAAAAGTTTTATGCGAGTTAAAAAGAAATTACGAAAATTTGATGCTTACATTAAACTTTGATGGCTTCTTTGAATACGTATTTCGAAGACGGAGGCTGGATTGTAAATTGGCTTGCGTGGGAATATAGTGTTTGGATACTTGATGATCAGTAATATTTTAATTACATTGAACTGGTATTTTTACTGCTAATACTTTTTATTAATGTTATATTGTTTTTCTTACATAAAAGCTCACGTATCTATTTTTTATATCTTTCTATATTTCTACATTGATGTCTATGTATATCTATTTATTTTTATCAATATGTCGTAGTGGCCGAGTGGTTGACTGGTGCAATACCAATACGATGCCTGCAGGTTCGAACCTCGGCATGACAATTTTTTTTATAAACTTGATAGGCTAGTCAAAAAATTGGAAAAAAATGAGAAAGTATTATAAATCATATTTTAAAATTGAATAACTTCGAAACGGTTTATCAAAAAATTATAAGATAGCTGTTTTGTAGAGCGTTCAATTTTATACAAGAAAATGATTTGGTCTAGCCTTTTGGATGAACCATTAAAACGTTATAATATTCTAAACTAAAAAAAAAACGAGCATTGCCATGTCAATCATTCGGGAAATTGAAATTTACCATGCGGGATACCTTAATATTAATATTACGGGCTGTGGCTGGCACAGGCTTTTTTTTCAGTATTTCCCAAAACATTATCGATATATTAAAGAGAGAAAAAAATAGTCGTTTTTTTTAATCAGTGTGATGCCCATACCTTCGGGAAGAATCCTATGGGCCTGCAGGGGATCTCTTACACACTGATGATGATATATTTTTTACTATCAAAATTAAAGCCATATTAACAGCGGCTTTACAATGGTCCATAAGAGTGAATCGATGATCTGTTAAATCTAGTTTAAATAAATAATTATAATTTAAAAATACGTTTGTATATGTAAATTCTGTAGTCAGATTAAAATATGGCAGAAATTAATTAAGAAAAGGCGCTGGTAACGCACTTGCGGCTCCCCTGGTGTTGCTAGTGTCTATGAACTGCGGTGATCACATACCATTAGGAGACCCGCTTGTCCGTTGAAAATATAATAATCGTTTAAAATAGCTTTAATTATAAAGGTATAATAAGCGGTCATCTAGGATGTAAGGGGTGTCGAATAACATCATAAGACTGAGACACCCAAGCCAACCTCACCTGCATGTGGTGCACCCTGCTGAATAACGACCGAGGCAATGGCGAAAGCGGGGTGCTAGGGTTTTACAGTCTGCCTGGGTCGCAACCACCATGTATATGGCGAAAAAGCCCGTCATAGTGATTCGCTTCTGCGGGTCGCGTTTCGGGATCAGACTGTGCATATCCAGTTTATCGCACGGCATGAAAGCGGCGACCGGCGACGGAGAGTGGTTCACTCGGTGGTCGCCGTTGTTTTTGGATTGTACTGTGCTTACCATCAGGCACAGTACAGTCATTATGCCGTGCTACAATAAAAAAAATGAAATTTAGTAAATTCGATTCCAAGTATGTTAGCTATAAATGTATGTAATAAATACAAAAATTTTTAGGAAATAAAGCTCAAAATATAAAAGGTAAATAATTTCACTAAAAGACAAATTTGACTGCGAAGATATTAGAATCTAAGAACAAATTTCAATTACGGAGGAATTTATACTTATCCAGATCCCATTTGATAAGGTTTCACGCGATTATAAGTTTAATATATTTTATACGGTTATCTATCTATATTATAATAAAACTGTAGCAAGGTCAAATCTGTACATTAAATATTTTTTGAAAATTTTGATCGGGGTAGGCTTTGTTATCGATATAGAAGCCAAAACTAACCCTTTTAAAATTTTTGTCTGTCTGTCTGTCTGTCCCTGTGAACGCGCATCACTCGGAAAGTACTGAACCGATTTTGACGAAACTTGGCACAGTGATAACTAATGTTACGAGATTACATTTAGGATACTTTTTGTCCCATAAAACACAAGGGATTCTCCAGGATAACGGACGAAAATAAAAAAAATGTAGTTCATGATATTCTTGACGAATTTTGGTAAATTTTCTTTGTGCTATATATAGCAGACAGATTAGCTAAAAAATTAAGCTATATTTCCATATGCTACTTTAAAAAAAAATGCCAAAAAAAGACGACCACCGTGATTCGAACCGTCGCCCCGTCGAAACATTTAAAGCCCCGTACGTTACAACTGAGCTACGCCTACATGACATTTCTGTACGTAATTATCGACCACATATTAAG
>MU159706.1:33755-72293 GCA_015888305.1 Antheraea pernyi
AGAATAAACTATTGATCAAATAATAATGTACTAATAATAATTTATTATTTAAACGAATAAAAATAAACATACCGCCAGTTAACCTCAAATCTATAAACCTACTTAAATAACTACTGATAGTTATTTTATAGGCAGTTAGTTTTGTTGTAGTCCGCGAGGGAAACTCCTGTTTCCCCGCACGCCTAGAATCCTTTCCTTAACATACCGCTAAATGGACGCATGAGATTCGCGCCGCCATTATCGTTTGCGCACTTGCGACTCCCCTGGTGTTGCTAGTGTCTATGGACGGTGGTGATCACTTAATACCAGGGGGCCCACCTGTTCGTTTGCCTACTTTTGAAAAAATGTACTCTTCCCGAAGAATAGATTAAATCGACATTAACGCGTGCGAAGCAGCCAGCAAAACTTAGTATTTGATAAATCTTGGACTATATTTTTCGCGTTAACAAATGAAACATTCTTATCACTAAGTTTTTAGCTAGTTTAACACATAACCATTTGGAGAATATAAACCATTTATGAATATTGATTTGTGAGTATCAATAAAATACGACAATAAATAGTTGTCCATTGTTTCGGATGTGACGGTCGTTACACATACTAAATCATGTATGAACTATTTTGCCTGCACGATCCAAATGCGAAGGTAAATATTGACTGTATATATCTAGGAAACCTGTACAGTCCGTTACTCGTGGTAGTAATTCAGTTATATCCATTGGTTCTGCTTGTGATTGTAAAAAGCTATTATAGAGTGGATTTGTAAACGATGTTGACGTCTGGAATTGACTATTCACTTAAACTCCACTAAAAATGGTTGTAACGGCTAATGTATTATAAATATTTATATATATCTTTAAAAGATAAACCCGATCGAGTTTCTTAACGGTTCTTTTCAATGATTGAGTTGTTTTCCGAACCGTGGTAGTTTTGACGTTCATAAGCGCCTTCTTAGGGCGTAAATTGTTGGATCTTATCATTTGCCTTCTACTAGAGAGTCAAGCGAACTGGTATAAAATGAACAAGACTAAATATGATACATGATTCGTGGCGTCTTGGAACGAACAAAGAATTTTGCAAGTCTTCCTTGTCTCATATTATGAAATGTGAAATTACTTTCCAGGCGACATGCTCCCTCCGTCATACGATATCGCGTCTTTTAAACAAATCGTGAAGTAGCTCGAAGGCAACAATTACTTTAATTTATAATTATAATCGTTTTTTAACCGACTTGCAAAAGAAGGAGGTTCTCTATTTGATTTTTTTTGTTTTTTTTTTAATTATTGACAAGGATTTATTTTCAAAGGGACTTGAAAATAAACCTTTTCCCCTTTTCAATTAGTATTGGAGCTTGAATTACGAAGATATGCTAGATAACATCACAATATCGAATTGAAAATGTATAATGAGATATTGTTGGGTCTCTGATAATTCATGATAAATACCTATGGTCAAGAACAATTCTGGTGTTTCTTTTAAGTCGGGTTTATTTTTCGTTAAAACTTTTTATATACCACTAACTGTCCTCGTGGCTTCTACACTGTACTGTACTTTCCACTAGCCGCTGATCATTCGCTATACTGAGCTAGTATCTTTCTGCAAAATTGTATGACCAATTTACCTATCGTATGAAGAAATTCATCACAAATTTATAACTGCCACATTTATACCAACAAATTAAACTGAAGTATCTGTTTGTAATGTTAAAATAACATATTTTTACTACTTTCTTTTTTTATTCTTACGTGTCTGTTTGTTGCGGCTAATCTCCAAAACAGTTGCGCCGTTTTTGAGGGGACTTTCACTGGCAGATAGTTAATTTTACATGGAGTTACTTAGACTATATTTATTTTAGAAAAAAAAACGTACACACATAATTTTTTATATACGGACATAGACAAAGTCCCGGGTAATTGTTAGTTTTATTAATTAATACAGAACTGAAATCCGACCGACATATACCTATCAAATTAAAATCAAAATTTTCCGTCAAAACTTCGAATTAATGAATTTGTTCAGTATGTTATGAAGATAAAATGTTAAGCCGCTTCTAACTTTCCTTTCGGTATACGAATAACTTTAGCATAATTGTTTGAGATTAGAATGTTAAAGAGAATATTATATATACGTCGTGCAAAGACTTACAACGGAGGTAAAGTGAAATGTTACTATAAATATTCAATATTTTCTTTCATCGGAGATTTCTCTTTTATTTTCTTCAAACCCAGAACGAAATCTGTTTGTGTTTTTATACGCGTGGGTTGCGTGACACCAATTATTGTAAATTTTTCATCGTTAGCTACCTTTAAAGATTGTTATAACAATATAAAACGCATATTAATTTTAATTAAGTATTCTGTGAATTTGAACTAATTTTGATCTTATAAAAAATTGAAATGTCGTCATCTTAGAAATCTTTCTATCAAACTTAAATGAAACCTTTACATCTAATGTTTTTTTACAAGAACACTTTTTAACAGTAATAAGTGTGTTTTTTACTTATCTGAAAATATAATTTTATTTTCATTTTGTTAATTACGAGATTAAATTGATTATAAGGTTATTTATACATCTAATACTTAAATTTATTTACACATTTTAATTATAAAACATATGAAACATGAAGAACATCCAAATATTTGCACCATTTTTTAATAACACAATAAAAACATCGATTTATATTAAAACTACCTAAAATAAATATAAAAACGTAGCGTTAAAATTGTATTAGGGATATTAGTGGTACATTTTTGTTCATATAGGTGGTAGAGCCACGCTGAATCTATTAATGGTTTCAGCATGAATGGGTCGGCTCGCCCGGAGTTGTACCACCCGACCCACAGAAACACCCACGTGAAGTAATAGTGCTCTTACATTGTCACGTTTCGTTCGGTCAGTGAAAGCGTCGGAGGCCTACCTCCCCTTTCCACAGCCTGGCAATGAACTTGCAACTCCCCTGGTGTCACTAGTGTTTATGAACGGCGGTGGTCACTTACCATGAGGTGACCCGCCTATTCGTATGTCGTCTATAAAATAAAATAAAAACTTTTACACGAATGATTTTAGTCAAAACATTAGATCAAGGTAATGCAATTATCATTTTGTGATACATTTACTAACACGTGTGTAGAATTTTAAATTATTCAGACGTGTGAAAGTGGACGAAAATTAAATTCGAACATTTTTTCAAATAAGCACACGCAAATAAATGTAATAACAAAAACTGTGTTAAATAAGAACATAATCAACTCTCACACGTTCTTAACGATATTAGACATCGTATTCTAAAAAATATTTAAAATATTGGTTCATCTTTGTTAAGAGCTTAAAAACGAATAAAATAATTTAAGTAATGCTTAACGTATTTAGTAGATCTAGACTGTGAAATTAATTATCTTAGTACGTCATGGAATAATATCATTATTAAGTTCAGCTCAGATCCTCTTAATATTTAATTTATATTCATATATTATTTTTTCCAACGACCGAAGTTTGGCAGATAGTTCTGTATATTTTTCTTTGTTCTGAGCCTAATATTTAATTATGGGCAGATAACACAGTGTAATTGGAGTTTTTCTAATGTAACAATATTCAAAAGTATTATATATGACTTCTTGATAAAAAACATCGATGGAAAATTCAGAAATTTCTAGATCTCGACAACAGCGCCGCCTGCCTGGTCGTTAGTTTAAAACCATCCAGAGTATAACAAAAAACCTAAAGGTTGATCAAACCGTTCAGGAAAAGAATTACGGATACACTCACATCATTATTTTATATACAGGTTGAAAGTTTAGACAGTAGCAATATTTATGGAGGATACTCTGCACTCGATTCTCGTTCTATATCAATTAAAAAAATAGGTGCTTAATATTTGACCTCATTATCTAGAAAATTATAAAAACTTACTTAATAAAAAGTTACTTAATCCTCTACGCGTTTATGTTATAGCACAGTGTCAATGACCGTCTGGTGAAGTGAAAGTGAACGTGGGTACGGCATGAACAAAACAAAAGGATTTATTACCCGTTTTATTATCGATGGTTATTAACTCCGGGTCGCCCCTTGCCGCTTTCGGCACCGGTAATCGCAGCTAGTTTTATTACTTTTATATCTATACTTTTGATGGTTTTAGAACAAACTCTTTGTTGTTTACTAGTATTTGTTTTGATATTATTATTTTATATGTTAAATGTGACCATGAACTATCATCTCTTAGATTAATGTAAGCGACTAACCTAACACCTGGTATAGTGTTAAATTACCTGATATTGTAGAACCGAATGATTGGAGTATTTAGTTGGATATCTGACATTAATATCTTTCTACAGTACTCAGTAATTATATCGATATTATATCAGCTTCTCAATGTACCCCATGATTTTCGCAAGGTTGTAGAGCTTTCTAAACCCGCCTGGTTAACTATCACCTTTAAGTTGTAAATCTGCAGCTGCACTTGATAGTCCTCTTCTAGGTTTTGCATGTTTACTGTCTTAGACCATATGGTCATGTAAAATTAGATTTTTTTTTTATAGTTGCACGGCAAAATTACTGCACTGTGCCTGATAGTAAGCACAGTACCAATCCAAAAACAATGGCGACCACCGAGTGGTATTCATCGCCGGTCGCCGCTGTCATGCTGGCCTGCGAAAGGCTGGATATGCACAGGCTGATCCCGAAACGCGACCCGCAGAAGCGAATCACTATGACGGGCTTTTTCGCCATATACATGGCGGTTGCGAGCCAGTCAGGTTGTAAAACCCTACCACCACGCTTTCGCCGTTGCATCGTTCGTTATTCAGTACTTACAGTACAGTAAGAGAGAGAGAGAGAGAGAGAGACATTTATGCAGGCCGGCATGAAAGCGGCGACCGGTGAGGGATAGTATGTCTCTCGGTAGTCGCCATTGTTTTTAGATTATACTTAATTACTTAATAATATTAATATTACTTAATTATCAGGCACCGTAAAGTTACTTTGTCGTGCTTGGACAAAAGAAAACAGTAATCCTTTATGTATAAAAAAACACGCTCTATATTAGGTGGATTACAAAGTGTTCTACTTTAGCTGTGAAATAAAAATCCTTTAACACTTGAATCACAAGTAATATTCAATTTATATACAAACATAATTTACCACACAAATATATTTGATTGTGTAATTCTTGTAAGTTTTGTTAAATGTTTGTATCTCAACGCAAGAATTACGTAGACAGAAGCTAACACTGCTAAACTTTACTTGTCACAACTTTGGTAATTAACTTGTAATTAGTTTATTAAGAGTTTATCGTTCCATCAAACCATGTATTCCTTAGAAGATACGGGAAAAGTAAATATTATGAGATACTATGTTTTACTTCGGTTAAACTTGTAAGTAGAAGTAATGAATATATTGACCTTCGTAATGATTTATGGTATAAAATAATTTAAAGTAATTCTATAGAAAAGTGTAAAATAGCAAGATTTAATTTATTTTCCACGTGTTGATATTGTAACACGTATACTAGTACAGTAAAACTAAGTATGCCCGCGGCTTCGCCATCGTTTATTATGCAGTAAGTGTGTTAGTCTAGTATTTAATCATTTAAAGTTAATTTTGTCTATTAACTATAAAAATAAATAACACATCGTTTTTCTCAACATTACAGTATTGTTTAGATACAGCACTGTTAAGTTTTAGATACATTGTAGAAAAATAAAAAGACCGAAGGATTATGAATCATTATGGAACCAAATTAAAAGTTATTTTTAAATATACAAATACTAACAGCAAAATTAAAGCAAAAAGAGGAATTATCGCAATACATCAAAATTTTTTACAAGTAATATACAGTGTATATCAGAAACGGAATTGCACATTCAGCTGACCCCTCAACTCTATTTAGGGATCAAAACAGTTTTGGGATGAAGTTAAAGAAGCCATCGAAACTTTATAAACACCTGAGAGTGACCAAAATGCATGTCTTGGGACAATCCCAGGACGAAATAGTCTCATCACTCCCAAAAGATAAATGTGTTACAGAGCTTGAGTCAAGACTACAATTCCATAAACAATTCATGGCAGGAGCAAAGTTTAATAGAGTCGGACTGGGTTCTTCAAAGAAAAAGGAAGACCGAGAAATAATAAAATCCTTTCTACAACAAGATGAAAATGATAATTATAAAGTGCACGCAATGAATTTAAAAATGCAAAGTGAGTGGTTAACCATAGGTGAGTTCTGCATCCCGTTAGCCCTGAAATGGCGCACCCTACTTTATGATTGGTCTCCTGCCCTATTAAAATTCTATCTTAATGCCTTCCAAATGACCCTCCCAGACCAAAGTAACCTAGTAAGATGGGGGAAAGCCTCTGAAAAATCTTGCTCTACTTGTGGTGAGGCAGTAGGTACTGCTAGGCACTTATTGGTAGGTTGCAAGGTGCTGCTTGATAGGGGTTATTACTCACGCCGACATGATAGAGTACTTGAAATCATACGTGAAGCAGTAAGTCTTTCAGTAGCTAGAGCCCAAAAAGGATTGACCACAAATAAACGACAAATTAACTTTATAAAGGATGGCTCAACTGTCAACTCTAAAAGCAAGCCTTTCTCAATCCTAGGTACTGCACCTGACTGGACTATTTTAATGGATACGTATGACAGGCACTATAAAATCCCAGAGGATGTTGGTGTTTCGTCATCCAGACCGGACATATTCCTCTTTTCTAGACACATTAAACATATATTACTAGTAGAGCTTACGGTACTGTGGGAAACCAACATTCCTAAAGACCACACAATCAAATTAAATAAATATTACGATCTAAATAACGAACTAAATAAAAATGGCTATGTGGTTAATTTATACGCGGTAGAAGTAGGAGCGAGAGGTATACCAGCAAAATCTCTCTATAACCTTCTGAAGGACCTTGGCATGTCGAGAACTGCAGTAAGTTCTATTTTAGAACGAGTATCAAAGGCTGCACTAACAGGTTCCCACCAAATTTGGCTAGGCAGGGCAGGAAACTCGAGCAGTGAAGGTGAGCGTTGATGCGCATCTCCTTAAATCTACACCTGGGTCGCAAGTCCTGGGAACTGCTCTGAGTTTCTCCCTCGGCCACACGATGGACCCGGCACCCGCACGGTGAATCCATGGAATGCTAAGAAGTTCGTCTCTCTCAGTCTTTGCTGAGGAACGCTATGTGTGTTATGTTAAATTCTTACCGACTAAAATATCACGGTGCTCCTTTATAAATCTTTGACTACGAAAAGAGCACTATATTCATATTCAACCCGTCAGATGTGAGCCCATCATTAGAAACCTCCTTCTACGATTTGAGGACCTAACAGGTAACTTTAGAAATACTGGTGAGAGGCGTATGCAGAATACGTAAGCTTCTTGTGCCAGCCTGTTCAGCCTGTGCATTTACTGCATAGACAGTCTTACCCGCGTCTATCACATGTAAGCTTATGGTAGCTGGAGGACATCTCCGCTCCTTGGTCTCCCCCTCTTTCTTATCTTCAGCTCTTTGCTCATACTACGATATGATTGCGTTGATCCATTTTCATTCTTGACCGTCGACTTAATAAGGATCGGGTGAGGACGAGGCTGTCATCTCGTCTCTATAATGAAGCCATAAAATGAGATCTTATGGCTATTACAGTCGCCATGCTCAAGCTGAGGTTTTCGAGCCATTGGTACCAATCCACAACGATGTAGATATAGTGGAGCGTCAATCTCTATTTATTAATTTCATTAAGTGTGAGCCATAGTCTTAATTGTACCAGCATCTAACAGCAGTTGTTGAAGTGTTCTACAACGTCCAATAGTGTCCAATGTTACACATCAAGGATCCAAGAAATAACCGCGTACGAGGAATTAAACGATAAATTCCGATAGGTCTACAACATTAACATCTATGTTGAAGTTTTTCTCAAATACAGGTCCAGTGTAGGTGTTAAATGCGTTTGCGATGGCTACTGAAATCGTCACCACCACGTCGCTTTATGCAATGGTCGGCTCCACAGAATAACTCTACTCGCAAATGTGTGAACCGAAAGTTTACAGCCACATGCAGTTAAACAAAATATATACTAAACAAGAAGAGTTATATCGTAGAATATTATCTGTGTTTTTTTTACATTAGCTAATGACTGGTAATAGGTTCCAGCAAAGCTCAACTAAGCTTCCATGATAATATTTGACACATTCATATTTATTATACAAAATATATTTAATATAGTATTACTAATTTAAGCACGGAAAATAAGGCAATCAATCTTTCCACCGAAAACTGTCAGAGTACATCTGGCGAAACAATATCGATGTAAATAATAAACAATGAAATTGTTACGAAACTGTAGTTACTACAAAGCGTAGATGAGATTGCATTTTAATACAAATAGTTTACCTGGTAAATTGAAACGGTTTGTTCGAATCAATCATTGCTCTTATTCTTCATGTTTGCCGGTTTCTGGTAAAATAATCTTAATTTTTTTCCAATATTATTTTTAATATATACTCATCATTTAAAATAATTATAGCATTTTAGTGTTAATAACGCTTTCTCGAATATTCTAAATACTGTATTAAAAGAAATGGCGAAAATTTATTTCTAGAAATATAGCTGAAACAAAGAGTCCCTCACGGTGACTTACGATGACATTTTATATCGGTCGGCCGTGTTTCTACGTTATATAGGTTACTTGTTGCTTTGGTCCGTTGAACTGTGACGTAAATCTTTGGATTACATAAACGTATGATTGTAGCTATAACAGTAAGTTAACTACACGTATCTTTCGTAGAGTAGGTTGATATTTTAATAGCGATAAATATAGGTATGCTATTGCGGTTTAATTGGCTAGCGCAGAATCCCGGTTTCAGACGAGCTTTTCTGTGATAAACATAATTCCTACTGCTATCTATGACTGTGTATGGAATATCCCCATGTTTTTAGTTACAATAGCTTGGTTTGAATTCGAATATAATATTTTTAGAAGTATCTTCTGTAATGATTTTATAGCAGTTTTAATAAAGTGCTCAACAATTTTCTTGGCCGCTTTGAAAATAGTCTTAAATTTGGGCTTAGGAGTAATACAGTTAAGAGTTTAAATACAAAACATGGTTAAATTATTATTATAGCAATCCAAAATTGCCTAAGTTTGTGTTCAGCCCATCTATATTAAAGCGGTTTGTATTTTAAAAGGTTTTATTAACTCAGTTTCTAGTATGTTCTGATGGAAATTTGTAAAAGAATTTAAACTTTTGGGGTGTAAGGGGTGTCGAATAACATCTAAGACTTGAGACACTCAAGCCAACCTCACCTGCACGTGGTACACTTTGCTCAATAACGAACGAGGCAATGGCGAAAGCGGGGTGCTAGGGTTTTACAGCCTGACTGGGTCGCAACATCCATGTATATGGCAAAAATGCCCGTCATAGTGATTCGCTTCTGCGGGTCACGTATCGGGATTAGTCTGTGCATATCCAGCTTTTCGCAGGCCGGCATGACAGTGGCGACCGGCGATGGATAATGTGCCACTCGGTGGTCGCCATTGTTTTTAGATTGTACTGTGCTTACCATCGGTCGTAGTGCAGTCATGTTGCCGTGCTACAATAAAAAAAAACTCAATGATGGAATGGGATTTAAATTTTATTTACCATTATTCGTTTCATATATTTTAATTTTCAACGATAATTTTAAAGGAAAATCTATAATACTTTCAAAATCTATCATTTATTCATGATGCTTAGAAAAAATATTGTACACTTCTTAGTACTTATGTTTTATGTTAAACGGGGTATATCATTATCTTTTGTTTCATATTTATCAACATTTTTAAGATGTGTCTGGGTACATCTAATTTAAGTGTTTTATGGAGAATATTTTTATGTTATTAATTTTACTATAAGCCGTGATTAGGTTGCTTTATGTTTTATTTGGTTGTTATAAAGTTTTGTATTCTTACTAACGGCGGATGGAATCGCAGGCATTTGCTAGTAAAATTAAAACAAATGTATGGTTAGTACATCGTTATTAGCATGTGATAATAAATTCGGATGCTTTGAATGTCACCCAAACTCACTGCATTATCTTGTTGATACAGCGGGATTTAAATAACAAACGGAACACTCTGGTATAGCAAATTATGCGCATTTTCTCAATGCAAATAACGTTGAAGTATTCCATACCCGTGCGCACATTTCCTAGGGATGGCAGAAGTAGAGGACAACTCGGAGCTATTTATTTTTATACAACTACTTATAATATAAATACAGTGCTTGTTGAAGACAAATGTTCTAAATAATCTAAACGACATTGAAATATCCTGGGACGAAAATTATCTGCGTAATAATGGTAAGCCATAAAAAACGTAGAAATAAACGTTATACAGTCCTAGGATCTTTTTGACGGCTCTAATACAGAACACAAATTTACATATAAATACTTTTTTTATATTATATAGATATATATTATTAGATATATATACTTTTTTAGTGGTGCAAGAGCCACACTGAAACGATTACTGGTTTCAGCAAGAATGGGTTGGCTCGTCCGGGGTAGTACCACCCTCTTATAGAAATCCGATGTGAAGTAACAGTGCTTGCATTGTTGCGTTTCGTTCGGTCAGTGAGAGCGCCGGAGGCCCACCAGGGGAAAACTGCATAAAAATATGTTCAGTAGTTTTTGAGTTTATTGTGGACAGACAGATGCGGTGGGGTACTTTGTTTTATACTATGTAATGATAAAGTACTATTAGGTGCTTGAAGAATATTATATAAGAAAGTACTGGATTAGAAAGTCCCTTTCTTACTTTTACATAAGCAGTGGAATTACTTGAAACATTATCAGAATATAGGAAGAAAACTATTATGAAATAGGATATTATCAAGCTAAGCTCTAGAGAGTGCAACTTTAATATAATTTACATAAGTTGCAAGTTCTATAAGTTGTATCTTCAACTTTATTTAAAGAAAATAAAAGAATTAGACGGAGAAGTATTATTGAACTTATTGAAATTGATCAACAATAAAAAACCTGTTATCTAGAATTTATGGCAGTAAACAAGCACTAAATATAACATAAAAGATAGTTTGAACAGTAAACTATTTGTTTGGTTTAGTCAGCTGTAATTTTACATAGAAGAAATCATTTTTGGAGTGTCGATTTTGTTGAAAATGATAAATTATCACAAATTACATTACATTTACTGAATAAATATAAATAAAGACAAAATTTCATATAAAGTCATTTAACATCCAAGAACCGGCAAATCAGTCACATACAGAAATTGAACTTGTAACATCAAATCAATAGTATCCTTACTACCTCTACATCACTAGGCTAGTAAGTATAACAAAATATATATTTTATACAGTGAGTTTCAAATTAAAAGGTCAACAGATACATCAATCTCAATTTAAAAAAATACATTTTCTCTATGAAATGTAAGATAAGGTTTTAAGAACCGGTTTTTTTATTAATTTATATAAAATGAAAACAACAAATGAGCAAAAACTCTTATTTAATTATCATGCCTTTAATTTATCTGTCAGTTTACATTGTAGTAGATATAAATGTTTACTAGTAGTGAAATAATGTTTCTTATGGATTTGGTATACAAAAAATGTGTTGTGAAAAATCAATGAAACTTTTTTTCATAGTGACAATTTTTTTTTTAATTTATACAAGCTCAGATAATCTATTTAATCCTACAAAATGAAATTGTATAATCTGTATCTACCTGTCCCTCACATTGTATAAGTGTTAATGATAGTTGTTCCAATAAGTGCATAAGTAATTTACAGTGATAGACATAATAATTATTTTTTTGTGAATTAAGTTATTTAATTATTGTAACATAAGCTAAGTTCAGTTTAAAAGTAAATGTCATGTACATTTGCTCCTAATACTAATATTATAATTAAATAACTTAATTCACAAAAAAATAATTATTATGTCTATCACTGTAAATTACTTTGTATACAGGAATCAAATTTATACAATAATTGGACTTGTTACTGGTCAGTTCAATTAAGACTTGGGATTAGCATGATTTTAATGAGTTGATTCACTACTATTAAACACTGCTTTAATATTATATATAGCATATTATTTATCAAATTATAATGATCCAATTAGTCAAGTTGACTATGTTGGGATTAGCATGATTTTAATGAGTTGATTCACTACTATTAAACACTGCTTTAATATTATATATAGCATATTATTTATCAAATTATAATGATCCAATTAGTCAAGTTGACTATGTATACGCTTAGGATTGCGTATTTTATTTGTAGATTTTTTTACCCTAAAACACTTCTGGTTGTTGGTACGACTAAATAGTGTAAATGTATCAATGATAATTTTCATAAATTTGGAAGACAATGTTATTGATAGATGATATATGTGTTATTATATAACTATGGAATAGTATTATGTAGATATCCCCCTCAATGAATATTACCATTGTTTTCTTGTGCAACGTACCTTTCGTATGAGATGAACATGGTTATATATTTCGATGTCAAAATATTTTTTTGAAGGAATGCAGTCGGAAATAAAATTTGCTATCTGTAAAAATACTCTAACACATTAAGAGAATTATTATTATTTGATACTCACTTTTAATCTCGCAAGATTTCCATCTCGTGCAGCGTTAAAAACGACTGTTTTGAAATCCATAATGATGATCTTCGATAATTGAGAAAAATCACAATAAACAAAAAATCACTTAAAAACAACACTCTCTTCTTTTTATACTCATTGGGAATACACAACAACACGCTAAATTAAATCAATTTTAAATTTATTTCAAAACACTTCGATACAACGCCACGACAGCCTGTAAAACAGCTGCAACAAAACGATCTGCCAGTTCTCAGTTCTGCTAATAAAAATATTAAGCATAGACATTTTTTTTTTGTTTCTTTTCTGTGCACCCTAAAGAAAAGGCAAAGGTATTTAGACCATGCAGCCAAGTAAGCATAGACAACCGTTATCAAAAGCACAATGTGACATTTCAGTTGTAGAATGCGAATAGTACTACACAAGAATGCAATATCGAATAAATGCCATAGATTGTGCATAAAATTACAGAATTAGTTTAATATTATATGTAAAGTAAATTATTACGCAGTATAGATTTTTTAATTTATAATTATTAATCACGAGATGATTCTGTGTTTTTATTACATAAAATATTTGTATAATTTACACAAAACCAATTATTTGAATAGTGAACAAACAAATGACAGGAAAGTGTCACACAAACTCTTGGGCCAATAATAAATAGAATTATTGATTTAAACCCAGAACTTATTTATTATTTTATTTTCTCGGTTGTTTATCTGTACGTGCATATTGCATTATGTTTTAGATCTTGTAAATGCTTGATAAAAATATAAAACTATCATGTTGTACAATATTATTCTATATGTACCAGACAGCAACTATCGATTACAAGTACCGAATTTTAACAGTCCATATTGAGTTGATATTAGTGAAATCTAGCGAAAACCATCAACAATGCAATAACGACTGACATCTCCAAAATAAATGATTAGTTATGAAAAATTGCAGGTCGATGAGAGTCTATAGAATACCGTTCATGATATATGATGATGAATGACATGACAAGCAAATGACAGCTGAACAAAAATTACGGCGTGGATTTATGGTAAAAATTTGCCAAAAGTCTGTTGATCGTTAGACGAGATATTTGTTACACTGTGTTAATAATATTGTGTATTTTAAACGTTTTCGACTAAATTACTTTATAATTGTTTATGCTATTATAATGGTCGTAAATTCAAAAGTTTCTAAGCAAAGTTTGTGCGTATCATTGTTAGCGCGTAAGTCGAGCTTCCCGGTGTTTAGTGTATTATAGCAGCAGCGAATGGTGATTTATGAGATGGTGCTGATGGTCTTAGCTAACGGATCAAAAGAAAACTTTATTTGATTGAGTGTGTGTGCGTTTATATATCAAAGTTTACGTTTTCGAGATGTACCCAACTGCTACGCGGCACCCAGCGTCCGCGGTCAGGGTATGTATTTCTTATTTGTAATCCGTATTTTTCGTTACCTGATTTTGGTAATTTCATAGTATTTTTTACAATAAAACAGTAATAAGTGATACATTAACATTTTAATTATTTAGGGTCCACAACCTCCTGCTGGTCCGATAAAATTTACCATAGCTGACACTTTAGAGAGAATAAAAGAAGAGTTTAACTTTTTACAAGCTCAATATCACTCGTAAGTATAGATTTTTTAAGTTATATTTCTTAACATTGTATAGAAAATAAAATGTGTGTATTACAATAACTTATTAATTCTTGACTTATTATTTCAACACTTTATGTCAACAACAATTGTTTATAATAATTAAAATAGTTATAGCATATTATATCATTAACAAAAGTTTACACATACAGATAAATAAACATATGCAATAACTTGCCAAAATGTGTATTAGATTTGCTTTGTAGACTTTCTTATTTTCAATATTAAAACCAAGAAGTTTCATAATAAATTCATTTTTATGAAATTAGACATAATATTTTGATGTGTAAATGTTATATCTTGAGTTAATAACTCTAAATAATATGATGTATAGATACAATTTGTTAGTATGTGTACTATAATATGCTCGCACTCTTTATATCCTTAAATGCTGTTATTATTTTTAAACCCATTACGAGATTTGAATCATATACTGATGTGTAAACACACTTTTATCTTTTATCATGTAGGTTATCAGAATAAGGTCAATGTAAACATTACTTTCAGGTTGAAATTGGACTGTGAGAAACTGGCATCGGAAAAGACAGAAATGCAGAGGCACTATGTCATGGTAATTAAATTTTTACTAAGTAGTGCGTGTCAGTAATTAGAATGTTCTCGAAAATAGCCTGGCTATAGTTATTTTAGCAGATGTGTTTAATATTGTCATGAATATTATTTATATTATTGAGATGGGAATCAGTCCTATAATTAACGAGTCTTTACCCGTGACTATGCTTGCACGAATGTAGATTTCAATGATCCTTCAGGAATAGTACTGTCAATAGTACTTTATTTCAGGATAAATGGTAATTTCCTCCTTTGTTTCTGTACAATATGTATGAAAAATGAAGATAGGTTAAGTAGTTTATGTATGAAAGCATGATAACAAAACTTGCTTCCACATTTATAATATTAGTATATTGTATGTAAATGTATAATATATAAGCCTTGTACAAATTAGAAGAAATTTAGAGCAGGTGACTAATAACTTAAACCAATAAAAATAATAATGTACTTACATGTTGTTTACTCATCATTGACATTCTTTTTTTATGAAAAAAAAATACATTAGTTTTGTGTATAAACTTATTCCATGTTATTACAAAAAATACGTATTAAATACTTGGTTTAAAAAAGTTTCCTAATAAGTGTACCACTCTAGCCCGAGGCAAGTTTGTGTTATCCTTTTTCACAATTAAGAATATGAATATAAAATGTTTGTATAATTATGTAGGTAATAATGTAATATATAAATTTAAAAAAAAATACGAGTCTAACCTAACATAACCAAAGCGAGACAACAACAAGATGGCGAACATTCAGCGACCACTGTGCATTTAATATGAGACCTTTTTAAAGCCAGGGTTCAATACGAATGTAACTTTTTTGTAATAACACGGATCATATTTGGATGTACATTTATACAAAACTTATATGATTATAAAATGTATAATTATGTACTACAATACATAATTTCAATATTTCTATGTATATACTAATATAAAACAAAATAAAAATTTAATCTTTTGTGTGGTATAAATATAATTGAGACTTTAAAGCCCAGTGTTGACCAACAACATTAGAATATATTTAAATGATGCATGACTATAATATAACAATAAATAAATTATTATAGTATCCAGTCTGTCAAAGTATTTTACATATTTTTGTAAAGGAGTTATGTTAAGTCAAAGAGTCAACCTACACTCTTATTGCTCCAATAGTTTGTTTAATTCATTGGTTTATCATGTACAGACATGAATATGACTTCATATTATGAAGGTTAACAGTACATAGTATAAAACAAAGTAAGGGACTTTAACCACGTCTGTCTGTCTGTCTATTCGCGATAAACTCAAAAACTACTGGACGGATTTTGTTGCGGGTATCACCAATGCATAATGTGATTCATGAGGAAGATTTTAGTATATAAATTGTCTAGGATTTTTTTATAATCAGGGCGGGACAATGTCTGCCGGGCCCGTTAGTTGGCTTATAAATGTAGAAAACTGTATGTAATATTGATGTGACTACTTATAAATGGCTGTCCCTGTTGACGATTTTTCTAGAATTTGTCCATTGGCGAATGGTTAAAGAAGATAATATGAGTACCTAAGAAATCTCAAGAGATACATACAAATAAATGATTTACCCTCATAAAGTTGATTAGCGAGTAAATATTAAATGAAGTGTTTAAGTCTAACAAATAAAGATAATAAGTAATATTTCTTTAAATATTTGATGTGTACTCAAGATAAGTTTAGTAGGTAGAGTTTTTGAAATGATTGCTTTTCTAAATAATGGAAAGATTCTTTTTACATTAACTCAGGAGTGTCTAAACTTTTTATGGCATATGTAAAACAGTAATTTAAGTATCACATAGAATGGAAAACCGTTTTTAGACTTTTATTTTCAACTCCCACTGTTCAAATGTTAAATATTGCATCAGAACAACATTTTATTACATTGTTGTCCAATAACAAGTTAACTCATCATTGCACTATCTATGATTATCTATTTCAATTTACGCAATACAGGGGGATATAGGATATTGCAAAAGTTTTGCACATTATGTTTATTAGTATCTGCTTAGTATAACAAAGAAATTACTTTCCTTGATAATAAGGGATTTTTGTTAAAATTTTAGAAACTCAAAATTTTTCAAATTTGTGACATGAAATGATAGTTTGTGAGTAAAATTGCCTCACACCAAAGTGTTAAGTCTTATAAATAAGTTTACATCTTAGGTAATCTATACTAATATTATGAAGAGGTAAAGTTTGTGATGTTGTGAATTGTAAATTTGTAAGGATGTAAGGGGTAACCTCAGGAACTACTGGTGTGATTTAAAAAAATATTTCAGTGTTATATAGCTCATTTATCGAAGAAGGTTATAAGTTATATATCAACACACTAAGACCAATAGGAGCGGAGCACCAATGAAGAATGTTTCAAAATCGTGGTTTTTTCCTCGTAAAAGCTTCCACTGCGTGTTATTGTTAGCCCAAAGTAACTATTCCATGCGAACAAAGTTGCGGGCAGAGGCTTGTGTAGGATAATACCAAAGGCATAATTACTAGACCAACCAACTACCTATTGGTGAATATAAATCTTGTCAAATCAACTCTTATATTTTTTTCATTTCCAGTAGTAGTACAAGAATATTTCTTGGATGCAGGTTTCCTCACAATGTTTTCCTTCACCGTCAGTTGATAGTGTTGCTAATAGAAATTAGTAAATGTATGTGAATTCTGAAAAATAAGTTTGGTATAGGCTGGGGTCATACAAGCATGTTAAAATCATTTATTTAATTATTAAAGAGATACTTTATTTATTATTTAGTTAGTGAAAATTTTGATACAAGACTTTTTTTATCTATACTAATATTATAAAGAGGTAAAGTTTTATGGGTTTGTGAAGTTGTAGGGGGTAATCTTAGGAACTACTGGGCCAATTTGAAAAATTCCTTCAGATTTATTTAGCTCATTTATCGAGGATGGTTATAAGCTATACATCATCAAGCTAAGACCAATAAGAGCAGAGCACCAATTAAGAATGTTGCAAAATAAGGTTTTTTTTCGTCTTGAGAGCTTTCGCTACGGGTTAGCATTAATCCAAAGTAACTATTCCACGCGATCGAAGTCGCGGGCTGAGGTTGGTAATTTATACATATAGTAATTGAAAACCGTTCTGAACAACATTGTTATTATCACTGTCTTTCAAACTTTTGGGTTAATTTCACTTTTGTTGCAGTACTATGAGATGTCATATGGGCTCAATGTGGAAATGCATAAACAGGTGTGTTATATTTTGTGTCTGTTTTAACTGTTGAAAAATAATAAAGTTTTAAACAATGAAAATTAGCATAAAGACTTTATAAAGATTGACATTTGTATAAATATATTTGCTGTTAATAATTATTTACATACTTGTGCTACCACAATCCAGCTCTCTGTATGCTTGCTGTGAAACAAGGAAGTTATGATGTTTAAAATGACTGAGGTAATATGCAAGAAGAAAATCCAAAATTTGTATTGACATATAAAAGAGGTTTAATTCTCAATGCGATGTCGAACTTAAAGCTTAATCATATCACAGACGAGCGTCTTGAGGTATAATAAAAAGTCATTTGAAATTTAGCTTGGTTGTCATAAAACAAAGATTTAATCTCCTGGGTTTAAATTGTACAATTTTAAACTACATAGTAAGGATGTGTGAAAACTTTTAAGATCTCACTGGGCGGTTTTAATGCTGGTGCTGGTGCAAATGTACTAGTATATATTTGTCATTTATGTAGGGATATAGCATATGGAGCATTTTTTATTACCTATAGGTTTTTGCGATTGATCACAATGTCACCTGATGTCAAGGATCTCAAGTTAATATGCCGTAATACCTATAGATAGTTGGCTACAGCTTTTCAAGTTTACGATCATAGTTGGCCAACCTGACTAAGAAAAAGCCCTACCACCATGCAAATATTGTTATTATTCAAAATTCTGGGTTCCTGACAAAAAAGGTCATTAGGGTTGTAGTTGAGAAATAGAAGCAAGAGGCAGATTTTCTAAATTCAGCCTGTAATACAACAATACCTCAAAGATCATATGAGTTTTCTACATAATAGGAGGTGTTAATGAATGAAATATGAAGCTATTCTGTTAGATTTACAATACTTCAAAGATCATATGAGTTTTCTACATAATATGAGGTATTAATGAATGAAATTTAAAGCTTATCAGTTAGATTTATTATCGGATCAATTTTTAAAACCTAATTATAAGATAACTTTATAGAATTTGCATATTGTGCATTATAACCAATATTGTTTAACATCTGAGTTTATTTCATAGCAAACTGAAGAAAAGGAGAGAAGATCTATGATTTAAATAACCATGAAACATGAAAAAAAAAACTATGCTGCCTTAAATACTTCTCAATAGTTTCTTTAATATAATTTGTCAATTACAGAAATTACAAAAAGCCTAAATGATGTTGTTGAATAGGTTCGGCCTTTCTTAAAAAAGATTTATGATCATTAAAAACCTATCAATTTTATTATAATACATTAAATTAACACATAATGTCATATGACATAAGTTTCACTGAACTTCATAAAGCTCTTTCTATGATATGAATGGTCTTAAAGAATTAGAAAAACTTTAGAAAGATTTTAAGGCTTTTTGATGAAAACCTACTAATTTGTTTTCTTTAATATAATTTGCTAATTGCAGACAGAAATAGCAAAAAGGTTAAATGCTATTATTGGACAAGTGTTGCCATATTTGGCACAGGAACATCAACAACAAGTGGCATCAGCAGTTGACAGAGCCAAGCAAGTGACAATGTCAGAACTGAATGCGATAATCGGGGTAAGTATTAATTTAATGTTTGGTTCTAGAATTAATTGTTTATGTGAAAAAATTGTTCATAATTAAGGAGTTATAGAGAGCCGTAGTACATAAACTAAGATTCCATAATATTGTGTAGATTTTAGTAAATATGCTTTTGACTACGAAATACAATGTAAAGGTTTTTATTGCATTTCTGTAAAATTAAAATCAGATAAAGAAGAATCAAATGCACATGGAAATTGTAAAGAATGTTTTGAATTAAATTCCAAACATTGTAAGTGAATTTACAAAGTTTGCTTCAATAGAATATGTTTTTTTTTTTTTTTTATAGCAACAGCAACAACAGGGTCTTCAACAACTGCTTGTAAGTGATGATAATAATAATTGTGCTTGGTAAATTGTTTTATGTGTTGTGATTAACATTTTTACGTTTTTGTTGCTGTTCTATGTTTTACGACAATGTATGAACACGAAAACTTTTGGAGAAAGCTTTTGCATTTTCTATGATTCATAGATTTAACAGAATGTGAAGTATATTTTCAGTCTATCTTTCGTTCAAAGAAAACAGTATTAAAAATATTTGTATACTAAAAGTTTTTATTTTATTACAAGTCGATACTCGTGACTTCATTTAACAATATATATTATGTACAGAGGAAAAACATAACTACCACACCGTTTGTCCCACTTTTTGACGGCAAGAAAACGCATCACTGAATGCGTAGGCGGTATAAAAATTGTGTTTTTTCAAAACTGTAATAACTTAATATTGCTTGAAATTATCGTGAAATATTTTTGACTAGATCCAAGTGTGTATGAAGTATCTAGTAGTAGTATATATTAAAAAAAAATCGATATCTATCCAATCGTTTCTCAGTGTTGGGCGCAAGACCTGAAGCGTCTATTATTTTATATAAATGTACCGATATGTGTATAACATATACCAGGTGAAAGGTTAGACACTCGCAGTATTCTGGGATATGATACTTCATGGTCACATTTAACACATAAAATAATAATATCAAAACAAATACTAATAGACAACAAAGAGAACCTTAGGTAAAGTTTATTCTAAGAATTTCAAAAGTATAGATAATAACTTAAATAAACCTAGGTTGAATGACCGGTGATAAAATCTGCAAGCGGAGACCCGGAGTTAATACCTTTTGATAATAAAACGGACAATAAACCCTTTTGTTTGTTCAAACTTGGAAAAAATATCCTTTGTTAGTTGGTTGGCTTCACTTTCAATACAACCAATGGTCATTGACACTGTGCTTTAACATAAACGCTTAGAGGATTGAGTATATTTTTGTATGTTTCTAGATAATTAGGTCAAATATTAAGCACCTATTATTTAATTGATTTAGAAGGTTTTTAATGGTGGTAGAGTCACGCTGAAACTATTATTGGTTTCAGCATGAATGGGTCGGCTCGCCCGAGGTAGTACCACCTTCTCATAGAAAACCGACGTAAAGTAACAGTGCTTGCGTTTCGTTCGGTCAGTGAGAGCGCTGGAGACCCACCTCCCCTCCCCTCTCCTCTCTCCTCACCTTTTCCCTCCCTTAACCCTTCCCTCCAAAAGATGGCACCGCACTTGAGACTCCTCTGGTGTTGTTAGTGTCCATGGACGGTGGTGATCACTTAACAGCAGGTGACCTACCTGCTCGTTTGCCACCTATGACATAAAAAAAAAAAACAAAAAAAAAGAAGGAGAATCAAGTGTAGAGTGTTCTCCATAAATATTGCTACTGTTTAAACATTCACCTGGTATGCAAGTTTATATGTATAACATATATTAAGCTTAAATTGGAACTGAAGTTATATACTTAGGTGTTATAATTTATTGGTAAATACTTTATGACAAGTAAGAAGTCTATATAAAAATTATTTTCAAATAAAAAATAGCGTTGGAGAAAGGGATTCTGGGCTTTAATTTTTTCCTTTAAATATTGATATTATTATAAAATGAATAACTTTTACGTTTCTACAATATGTTTAATATGGACGATGAAGAAAATGCACAAACTGAAACCAATCTAACTAACAGTGCCGTGCGACATGGAATCAGTTTAATTGAAAAAAATTAATTGGTCGTAAACTCGCTGTGATCATTTCTAACTACACATTCCATTGTATGTGAGCACTGTTGTTTTTTATGTGTGATTAATACATAGTTTCAGTATATGCAATAAAAGGCTTACATCAATTTGTATGTCGTCACTATTTTTCAATTATTATTTCTAGTTTTATATGTCTGAACAATGTATGTTTGTTTTTGTATTAATATCTCTTCAATTCTTATTCGTAATTTGAAGTATCGAACCTTTTCGTTTTAGAAATATAATTCCTGTTTTATGAATCCCAGTAAACACATGCCCTTAATATCACAAAGATTTTCTACTAATACGAACGTTTGTCGTCGATAGAGAAAAAAAACTTTCAAATTTATAACACTAAAACTAGTCAATAGCTACAAAATAAAAAAAAGAATGAAAATAATAGGCTGAGAAACAGAGGAGGGAGATGTTCTTAACCGTTGTCCCGCCCTGATAATAAAAAAAACCTTGACAAATTTTATACCTAAACCTTCCCCATGAATCACTTTATCTACTGGTGAAAACTGCATGGAAATCCGTTCAGTAGTTTTTGAGTTTATCGCGAACAAACAGATAGACAGAATTATCCACTAATATCCATTAATACTCACGAACGCGCTTGCTTATAATGTTAATAGGGTGTATTGAAAGAGGTTATATGGTATGTAACATCACGGAACAATTATCAGGAACGGAGCAATCATCATTCAATGTGTAGGCGAAGTAATAGTGCAGCTTCGCGTGATGTTAGCGGCTGCCTGAAGATGGCTGAGCGTTGCCGAAAAGTACCGAACTGTGAATGCCTATGTTAGTGAGGAACGCGTGGTCTACTTCTTTACTTAACAATTGTTTTTTTATACGGATTTAGTTTACGCTACCGTAACTTTGGTGACGGTAATTAGGAATTATAAAAATTAATCGCGAGTGAAACCGCGCGACTTAAATAGTATTTATACAAATTAAGGTTATGTGTTTATTTAATTACTGGGTTTCTTGTAAGTTACTTCGTATATTTGTCTATTGATTGTTGTCTTTTTCTTCTTAGCTTTTTTACGTCTCGATGTTATAGTAATTTTAGTATTGTCATCTCACAGATTATTAATCAGTTTATTTGAGATTATAAAAAAGGTTAAGCACGATGGAGTGAAAAGTGTGGAATGGATTTATTTCATGGTGCTGCATTTGTCGGCAGCAACAGATACACGCGTCGGCGGGTATCTCGCACGGGGTGGCCGGTGCTGGTGGGCTTTTGGGCGCGGGCGGGTTACTGTTCGCTCCCGGAGCTGGTCCACAACCACCACCTCATCTTCCGCCGCCCGCACATAAGGTACAGCGTTACAGAAACATATTGCACACAGTGTGTTATAAAGATAGCTGTAATGATTTTTTTTTCTTCATTTTATTGGTTTCACACAAATATATTTGGAATCTATACGAACCACCTCATCTTCCGCCGCCCGCACATAAGGTACAGCGTTACAGAAACATATTGCACACAGTGTGTTATAAAGATAGATGTAATGATTTTTTTTCTTCATTTTCTTGGTTTTACACAAATATATTTGGAATCTATACGAATATTATAAAGAGGTAAAGTTTGTTTGTGACGTTGTAGGAGGTACTGGAACTACTGGTCCGATTTGAAAAATTCCTTCAATGTTATATAGCCCAATTATCGAGGAAGGTTATAGGCTATATATCATCACGCTGAGACTAACAGGAGCGGAGCATCAATGTAGAATATTTCAAAATCGGGATTATTTTCCTCTTGAGAGCTTTCACTGTGTGTTATCCCAACGTCACTATTCCACGCGAATGGAGTCGCGGGCAGAGACTAGTTAGCAATATAAGAGAGGGGCATGAACATTTATTATATAATAAGGCACAAAGATTGGTCAGTCACGATTTAGGTCCAAGTCGGTCGCACAGTGTGTTTCCCTACTGGAAGTCGTTGGGATAATTCGTCGTAATTTTACAAAAGTTTAAACGCTATTCGATTCCGCTTATAAAAAGGCAATAGAAATGAATAAATGTACTTTTCAAATTGTACTTATAGTTTAAGAGTTGAATAAAATTGTTTTTCATGTATACACAGTAACCTAAAATTATGAATATCTCGTAATTTTCGTTCTGAAAATGTCAAACACTAGTATCTTACCATTATATTCTACACTAGCGCCCGGTAGACGTTGTCTCGCCCTGATTGCCCTAACTATAAAAAAATCCTTCACAAATGTTTAAACATTCACCTGGTATAATAAAAAATATGATGATAATGAATGAAATAATGAAAATAATGAAAACCACATAAAAATCCGTTCAGTAGTTTTTGAGTTTATCGCGAACAGACAGACAGGCAGACGCGGTAGGGGACTTTGTTTTATACTATGTAATAATGATGTACCCGAAGTAACAGAGTTTATATTTTTGCACTTGTTGACGTATGGTAAAAAAAAAGGAAAGAAAAATGAATATTAAAAATCTTAGTCATAATTTCATAAATCTTTTGGCGCTATTCGATTACTGTATTAACTATTAAAAGCAATAAATATGAATCAGATGTATTTTTGTTAGAATTTTTTTTTCGCTCTGACCAAGCAAAGTCTTAACAGCTTCACCGGACTACTATTGTTAGATGCCTTGCTTTAACTGTAGCGATTATGATTCACTGGTTAGCGTGTTAGACATATGTTCGAATGAACCGGATATTTCGATAAAGGAAAGCTTCGTGTTTTCATTTTAGTAGAGATTTTTCTAAGCCCGCATAGCTACCTACAGCCCTCGAGTTGAAAATCTGTCTCCAAGCACCTGTAGCTGTGTTCCGGCAGCTGCGTTTGAGAGCCAGTCTTTCTCTAGGTTTATTCTGTTTGCAAGTTAAAAAAATCTATATTATATAAAACAAAATCTTAACTGAATATTTTATTACATTAAGTTATGCCTAATAAGTCAACGAAACTGTTAATACGAATATTTATTGGAACAAAAAGAAACGATTTGTATAATATAAATAAAATGACCGATATCAGCTGCATTAGTGTGCCTGTGTCGCAGCCAATAGAGCTCACCTCTAGAGTAACATATTTCCTTCCTCAAATAAACTGACACGCTAAATAATAACGATATTCTAACTAATTAGTAATTAAAATTGAAAGTTTTAAAAAGAAACAATTGTATAATTGTGAAATCGCTTGTAGTACGAGGTAAATATATGTAAACATGTAAAATATTAGTTAGATTAGTATATTAATAGAGTTTTTTTATGTACTGCAGGTGGAATTACCACCCCCGCCAGATATAAAACCAGTTTTACCCGTTGGTCCAGCCCCCACACCGTTGCACCCCGGACAACCTTCACAACGTGACGACGAGAGGCATGTCTCTTCCAGAGGATTACAACCCGTGAGTATTACCTGTGTTTATTTCGATATGTGAATTGTATAAATTTTCCTATACTATTATTGAATTAAAAAAGAAATTTTTGTACTTAATTAATTGATGTTATGTTTACATTATACGTGCTTATTACCCGTGCACCATTACACACATTACAGCACCCATGTAAGAAAATGGTAGAGTTATGATAAGGCCTCTCAAAACAAAACGCGCCTTAAGGCGTAATTACATCGCGTACTAGCGCTGCGATCTTCGATCAACAAAAACTAGATAAAGGGTCGGCGCGAAATATACGTCTCGGTAAATAAGAGTTCACTTGAAATGTGTGCCCTTATTTTGTTGAGTTTGTTTGAAACACAGCCAATGAAACGGACTTACCGTTTCACGTGCCGCAGTGTATTCAAAAGATGCAAAAATGATAACCCGAAAACCCAATTTAACGGCCGGAGTATCCTACTTTCGCTCAATACATGTTGAATAAGTTATATTTTGAGCTTTAAACTAACAAATAATATCAAATTTTGTTCAAAATTACCGATTTTAAACCTGTGTTACAAATGTTTGGCCTCGTCACGCACAATAACGGGACAACGTACTTTATTCATTACGTGTTAAGGTTGAATTCACACTAAATGTTGTTTATGTTGTCTTTAAATTTGTGAGGGGAGTAATTTATTACTTTGCTCGTTTTATCGTAAGTATTAGATAATATTTTGAACATTTGTGACTTTATTACTAGGTGTTATGGTTGTAATTAGGTTGAACTTAAAACTGTTTTAAAACTTTTTTTCTCCCTTTCTTAGTAAATAGCAGCTACACATAAGTATATACGTGGACAGATTTTAGCTTCAATTTTGTACGTGACCCTTTATCTAGTTATTGTTGATCGAAGGCTGCGATACAACGCCGCGTTGTGTTGTACTAGTCAAGTTGGAACCGGTCAACCAGAGCGCGCGCGCTAGAAGTACGTGATTTTTTTTTCGAACTGACTACTCTATTGACCTAGCAAGGTCTTAACAGCTTCACCGGACTACACAGAAGTACGTGATGTAGATGACGCGCGCGCTTTTTTTTTTTGACCGGTTTCAACTTGATTAGTACAACACAACGCGGCGCTAGTACGCGATGTAATTACGCCGTTAGGCGCGTTAAGAACGCGTTCTGTTTAGCGACGCCTTTATCCTTACTAATATTTTCAATGCGAATGTGAGTTTCTTTGCCTGTTGGTTGTTACGCCTCAACGCCTTAAGTACTCAACTGATCATCAAGAAATTTTGAATATAGTATTTTCACGGGTACAGATAAACGGGTACGAGGTGCGTTTGTCCAGAAAAAAATACTGATCCCGAGGTATAGGTTAAATCCACATTCATGCGAGCTAAACTGGTGGCAAAAGCTAGTAGCAAATTAAAACGTATAGTACTGCGGCGAATATTAACCAATGTAGCACAAGTTTGGAGACATGTGCTTTCTCATTAATAATCAATAGTATAGTATCGCCCGGGCACAGTACTATTTTTCTGCATGAAAAGTACCCTACGTCCTTTTCTGTATACTGACGGCGCGCATATAAATTTTTATGATGATCGGTTGACGGTGCTTGAGTTAGACGTTAAGGCGTGACAAACAAACAAACTCACATTCACATCTATAATATTAGGTGAGATATATATTTTTAAGATGGAGACACAGATCATTATTAATTGCGAGTACATATTAAATGGGCAATAAACACAACATTTTTGTGATTTTTCTGGTTCAGAACGAATTTTCTGCAAGGTGAATTGAATTGTAAAAACATTACCACTTATCCTTTTCCCCTCCTCTCATTCCCTTTCCCCTATTCTCCTCTCCATCCTCTTCCCCTTTTCCCGTACTTTCCTTCCTTTCTCCTTCCCTCCATTTATCCCCTTACTTCTCCTTTCCTCGCTTCCCTATTTCCCCTATTCCCCACTTTTATTTCTCCTTAACGGAGTGACGTATCCGCGTCGGTCTACACCGCAATTCTTTGAACAGAGACGATCAGTGTCGCCCCACGAACGGGAACAGAAATACCGTCCGAGGTCGCCGGCGGAGCCTGAAGCGTTGGACGTGAAGCGGAGGAAGGAAGAGAAGGTACTCAGTCATGTGAGTCTGTGTAGTGTATGTGTCGCTTCCGATATCTCTCCTTGTGTTGCTTCTATTTTGGAATGTAATTACTAGCAGATGCTAAATCATTTTTGAAGTGAAAAAATCTTTAGGCGCGTTGAGCACGTTTTTTTTTCGGGCGAACAAAAATCATGGAATTCACGTCATCGTCACCGAACGCTTCCGTGCGTTATTACTATACATTATTTCTAATATATCAATTTAAAAATTATGAAATTAAAATTTAAATAATATAGGACAATCTTATAATGTACATATATGAAATTTATTTCCTGATATTTGTTAATTCCACATTGTTAACGATCGTTATTTAGCGATATTCTATTACTAGTCATCTCTTAGAGTAATAACTTGAAACCATAAATATACATATATATACCTCTTAATTAAAATGTATTCAAACAATATCTCTTCGCAAACACGTTCTCATACACACATTTATTATGTACATACTTACATATGCATAACAAACAAAAATTTTCAATAGCCTCGCTATGAGAAATGTTTTAGCAACTGCGCGTAGTTTTCATTGATGCTTGTTTGTACAGATGCTTTGAAAAATAAACTAAAGAAATAAACATAAAAAGAATTGCTTGCGACATTTCTAAATATGGCTACAGTTTAAATTGAATTATTGCTGTACATTTTCAAAGCGAATGTAAGGAATAGAAACGTTTTTTTTTTAAACGTAATATAATTTTGGTTCTAGGACAGCGATGCTGAAAAAAGTGACCAAGATTTGGTCGTGGATGTGGCGAATGAGGTAAGAATTTATTTTAATAATACATGCTTAGTATAATAATAAAATTTATTTCGATCAGTTTAGACAAACAAACAGTATGAATTACTATACCATAAGAGTATATTAAAGTAATGGTTCTTATATATTTTTAAATTTCCACTGAATTTTTTACACTCATTTCAGTTCAACTAAGAATGTAATGAAAGATTCTAACATAAGTAGCCAATATTTTGCTTTTAATTTTTCAAATTAATTCGTCAGGGAAAAGTACGATATTAAAACATGTTATATGTGTGTACTAGCTTTTGTTCGTGGCTTCACTCACGTATACTTAAACTTTGTCTATCCCTCTCTTTTTTCGTGATGAGAAGTACCATATGTCTTTTTTCTGTACTCTTGGTGTATATTCAAAATTTTACGAACAAACTCGTTTTCGCAATTGTCTTATAAGGATTACAATGAATCACAGATGGTATTGTTATTTTACAACGCGTTTAAATGTGTATTTCTTTTTCACTTTTATCTATTGGAGTCCGCTTCATTTTATATTTTCTTTCCTATATTTATGTACACGTTGTTTTTAAATAATTATATAAAAAATGTATTTTAATGATTTCTTAGTAAATATTCACTTTGTATGTATATACTTGGCGATACGTGACTTATGAATTATTGCCCTACACTGAGGCAGTTGCGAGTTAGCTACTTAAAAATATAATCAATACTAATATTATAAAGCTGAAGAGTTTGTTTGTTTGAACGCGGTAATCTCAGGAACTACTGGACCGATTTGAATTCCTTCAGTGTTAGATAGCTAATTTATCGAAGAAGGCTATGAGCTATATATCATCACGCTAAGACCAATAGGAGCGATCACCAATGAAGAATGTTTAAAAATGTTTTTTTTTTCCCTTTGAGATCTTCCGCTGCGTGTTAGCGTTAGGCCAAAGTAAATAGTTCACGCGGACAAAGTCGCGGCAGAAGCTAGTAACTTTATATAACAAAATGTCGTGATAAGGACTAAGTCTATCAGTAGTGAAATTAACAAATCTTGATCGAAATCTATTTACATTCTTCTATTAACCAGTCCATAAACAATGTTTTATCTGATAATTTTTTTTAAGGAGGAAAGAGGATCACCGAGTGTACGTACGGAAGGCGGTGAGAGAACAGAAAATGGTCCACGACCACCGTCCAGGTCGGGTTCATCATCGAGTCGATCGACACCTAAAAGTTCTAAAGATGTATGTATATCATCATTATTTTACCCTTATCACACTTAAATAGAGTTTTTCTAGTAGATTACTACTGCTATTTTCAAGTAGGTAGTGATATCACAAGTTTCTTGCGATTATTTCAATGAACTAGCAAGATGGTGGCCGTCTTGTTAGAGTTTTTCCAGGGAGTTTTTGTGAGAAGTCATAATTTATGCTCTGTGGTATCACACATCCACTTCATTTGTGCACAATAACCGAACTATATTACGTAGAATACTACCAATATTACAATATATATAGAGTCAAATAACACAAGACTATGAATAAAATATAAAATCCACTACACGACGTTTCAAGATCCCGCCGAAAACTCCTCAAGTAGAGTCGGCACAACATGTTTTCCTTTTGTCATTCTCCTACACACACATCATTTTTCACACAAAACACCTCTACTCTTATATCCGTCCATAATCGTACTCAAAACTTTTCTAGTTGTATGGTTTTCATCTCTCCTCATGACATGCCCATACCATGTTACCCTATTACTCCTCAACTTCTCTGTCACTGGTGCTGTTTTCAAACTTCCTCTGATATACTCATTCTTAAACTTTATCCATTATATTTACACCACACATCCATCTTAACATTAGTATCTCTGCCACATACAGTCTTAACCCTTAAATACATGGTTTATTCATTTTATACCCACAAAATGAGGCATATAAAATCAAAAGCAGCTAAGTGCATGGAGACCAAATTTGCAGGAAACGAAAAAAATGTTTATCTATTCTCAGAGTTGGAGTTTTACTTATATTCAAAGTTTCAATTTTAGGGAGTGGGATAGGCTATTGATTTTGCCTGCCTATGGCCATCAGCTCTTAAAGAGAAGTTCAAGAAATAAAAAAAAAATGCGATAATTCCTTAACTGTATTTTATTCTTGCTTTACTTCTTATTTGATGACTTGGTTGTATTAAATGTATTTGATCCCAAAATCAATTTTAAAACGAAAATTAAAAGGCTTTAGCTGTATTTTATTTTTTGTAGGAATTAAATGGTGATTTGCAACCAATAAGACTAGATGGCTCCATACTCAGTTCATTTTTAGAACTTGTGGCACTTAGCTGTCTTTGATTCTATATGCCTCATATGTAGAATTATTACATAGATTAATGAGACATGCTCATATCAGTATAAAATACAATTACTCAATTATGATATGTCTGTTTGGCAAGAATACATTTTCAGGCACTTTTCGGTCAGAAGGTTAGAATCCATGCTCCGTGGTTTTATTTCCCAATCATTTCACTTGTACACAATAACCGAACTATATTACGTAAAACGCCACTAATATTACAATATATAGAGCTAAGTAACACAAAACTATGAATAAAATATAAAATCCATTATATGACAGACTAACATCCCGCGAAAAACTCAATTTCGTTTTTTCATTTAGGAGAAACCAGGAACCCCGGGAAGTAAAATGTCCCGAGCGCCTACACCGACGGGGCCGGGCCGGGCCGGGTACGGGTTCCCGGGGTACCCGGGGGGGTACCGGCCCCCACACCCGTATGAAACTCCACACCATCGGACGAACGGTATCGCGCCGGCTAAACCGTGAGTACCACATGCTATAGCTATGGCAATATCTAAACATATCAACCTAACTCCAACCAACCCAACATCACCAACCCAACACCACCAACCCAACACCACCGACCCAACAGCAACAAATCCGACATCAACCAACCAACCCAATACCAATCAACTACCAACAGACCTGTGTCTACAATACCGACGTGACTGACGACGCAGTTCGTAGGTTCATCCATCGGGCCGTGAACATTGTGGATTATATTCTAAAAAGGGCTCTAAGAGATGAAAATGAAACCGCCATAAAGGCAATAATCTTGACAACAGATCTAAAATAGTTAATAATTAAGTAAAATAATAACAATAGTTATTCTCATTTACAACGATTTTTGACGTAAATAATAAATTATACGAAAGCAAAAAAAAAAGTGCGGTCCGTAATAATTTAATTGTAATTCTCGACATGTGTAGTATCATCAAATGTATACAGTAAAGAATTAATAATAACTTTTATTCTAAAATAGGTGCGATTATTATTAATATTTTGTGAAATTATAGTTGTTTAGTCCTGACGAGTGTAAAATTCCAAGGTTGAATTTATTATAATATCTTTCAACGCACTGTTTTTGACTAATGCCCGGTTTCTGACGTGCTTTTATTGTAGTTTATCTGTTCAATAGCGTTATCGGTTCGATAACTTGTTAAATTGCGTTTTTGAACACACACAATCGTTACGATAAATGTCAGTAAAACTCAACGGGCCATTTGACAGTTTATGTTGAGTTAATAACTATTGGTAGTTTAACCGAGTATCTCAGAAACCGCGCATTAGACAAAAATAATGAAAAGAACAGTGTTATAAACCAAAAGAGATAAGCGCGACAGAAATCTATGCACAAAGTAATAAATAACTGCTAACCATATAGCAGCGTGTTACGTTAGTGTTGAGAGGTAACGCGATCAGCGAGAATTTTCTAGAATAGGCATTAACTTTGCTATCTCACTTATCCCGAACTATGAAATATAAATAGAGCGAGAGAGAGGCGATTGCAACTTGGACTGATCTTAACCTGTTTCCCATTCAAAAATAAACCGGCCGAATGTTCTGAATGGAATAACTGTGTTTCTTTTGCGAATGTTTAAATCAATTATAGTCTGATTTATTTAAAACTAGCTGACCCGTGCGACTTCGTCTGCACCAAATCGGTTATTACCGGTTTCGATTGTACTTTTAAACGCGAAAAATCTAAATAAATCTCAAAACCCGATTGCAGCGATACCTACTGTTTCAAATTGTGAATCCGAACTATCCAGGGACTCACTCAAAAGTTGGTACGTGAGAAATATTTTAAAATATGCTTAGAACCCGTTCGCAGCATCACCTACCAGGTCCAATTAAGATAAAAAATAACCTACATATATTGCCGATAAATGTCTTCCCAGTACGTTGTCCCAGTAAATTCTGTCCCAATAATCCTACAACCCGTTCGTAACATCATCTACAGGGTTCAATTAAAATAAAAACTAACCTACGTATATTGGCAGTAATGTAAAAAAAGCTTGAAAGGTCCATGGACCTCCAGTTGGAACGTAGTTCCTTTCCCTTTTTTGTAGGCGTTTACTATACGCTAAGTATAGTTTACATTATAAAATATCAAGTTGATAGAGTTAAATTGTAATTTAAACGTTAAAATATATTCATAAAATAAATAATGATAAATTAAACACTGAATGACATAATAACTATTTTCAACTTGTATTAAAACTTTTTCACACTACATTGTATTAAAGAAAAACATAAATATTAAAAAGATATGAGCAACATGTGTCATCTGTCACTTGCCTGTGACTATTTGTCTAAGAGCTAGGCAACGGTTTCGACAGCGAATTGGCTGCCGGTAAACCTTTACAGGCAAAAATATTGATCTTTATAAAAATTTAGAATGTTTTGTTTTTCACTAACTTTTAAACGCTACTAAAACGTGAATTTATTATTGCCAGACATTTTTGATATTAACAATAATGTGCCCGATGCAATTTTTTGTAAATAAAGAAGTATGTTCAAACCATGTTAAGAACATTTTGTTTCTTTGTATTTGTTGTTTGTATTTCTTTATATTAAAACTTTCAATGTATTAAATACCTTTTTTCTATTGTTAGTGTCGTTTTTTCTACAAACGTAGAATAAGGCGCAAGATAATATTTAAAAAAAGATTTTTACTTATTACGCCAAAGAAGTATAACTTCTAACGCGTGTACATAAGTACACACACACTTTTTTTAAATATTATTTTATTTCAACATAAAAGAGGGTAAATTAAAAATATAATGTATTTTTTTATGTCATAGGAGGCAAACGGACAGGTGGGTCACCTGGTGTTAAGTAATAACTACCATCCATAGACACTTGCAACACCAGGGGAGTCGTAAGTGCCTTGCCAGCCTGTGTTGGAGGGGGAGGAAGCGGAAGGGGAGAGGAGGAAGGGGAAGAGAGGTGGGCCTCTCCGGTGCTCTCACTAATCGAACGAAACGCAGTAATGCAAGCATTGTTCCTTCACGTCGGTTTTCTGTGTGTGTGTGTGTGTGTTTATAAAGAATATCATCAGGCACATTATTGTCAATAACAAAATTGTCTGGCAGTGAAAAATTCATGTTTTTAATAACGTATAAACGTTAAACTTATAAAAGTTACTGACAAAAAATGTTCCTTAAATTATTTATAAATCAAAATGTTGATCTGTAAAGGTGTAATTCGCATTAAAAAATACAACGTTAACCGGCTACCAGGTATCCTGAATCGTGTTTGGAAGGGCATAATATATCTTCATATTAAAGAACCAACTTTTCTCAAATTCTCGTTCTTCCAACGTTGCTGGCTCTTGTACTAAGGTGTCGCAAAAAAGTCTAGTTACATTAACTAATTTCTTTTCTTTCGTTATCCTGGAGAACCCCTTGCGTTTTATGGGTCAAAAAGTATCCTAAATGTAACCTTGTAATATTAGTTATTACTGTGTCAAGTTTTGTTACAATCGGTTCAGTACTTTTAGCATGGTGCGTGTTCACAGGGACAGAAAGACAGACAGACAAAAATTGTAAAAAGATTATTTTTGGCTTCTATATCGATAACAAAGTCTACCCCAATGAAAATTTTCAAAAAATATTTATTGTACAGATTTGACCTTGCTACAGTTTTATTATAATATATAGATAGATAAATAAATAAATCTTGTTACCTTTGTTTAGAAAACATTTTTTTATACAATTAAATAAATGTATCAACATATAAGTGATAGTTTCGTTTACACAAATGTATGTGGTCGACAATTACGTATAGAAATGTCATGTAGGCGTAGCTCAGTTGTAACGTACTGGGCTTTATATGTTTCGACGGAGCCGACGGTTCGAAACACGGCGGTCATTTTTTTTTTGAAGTAGTATATGGAAATATAGCTTAACTTTTTAGCTAATCTGTCTGCTATATATAGCACAAAGAAAATTTACCAAAATTCGTCAAGAATATCATAAACTACATTTTTTTTTACTGTCGTCCGTTATCCTGGAGAATCCCTTGCCTTTTTTATGAGATAAAAAGTATACTAGATGTAACCTTGTAATATTAGTTATCACTGTGCTAAATTTCGTCTAAATTGGTTCAGTACTTTCAGAGTGATACGTGTTTAAAGGGACAGACAGACAGACAGATAAAAATTTTAAAAGGGTTATTTTTGGCTTCTATATCGAAACACAAAGCCTAAACCTATCAAAAATTTCAAAAAATATTTAATGTACAGATTTGGCCCTGCTACAGTTTTATTATAATATAGATTCATAATTTGTAAATTCAAATTGTTAATGTTGGTCAGGCTTTTATATCGATTGGCACTCGAAGCAATACAGTATAGCCTCAGTAATTAATCCGCAAATTCAGTGGTCCGATAAGTCCAATAATCCGGCACCTTAATTTCGTTTCGTGCCCCTTGGTTTTCAAAGCGCCGGATTAGTGAGACTACTGTGATTATATACATTTTTATACAGTTTATTAATTAATCAAAAACATGATGGGCGGCTACACAAGCTCAATACAATATAGTGTTCCGATATGAGATATTGAGATGGTAGGTGGTAGAGTCACGCTGAAGCTATTACTGGTTTCAGCATGAATGGGTCGGCTCACTCGGGGCAGTACCACCGTCTCACAGAAAACCCACGTGAAGTAACAGTGCTCGCATTGTTGCGTTCCGTTCGGTCAGAGAGAGCGCAGGAGGTCCACTTCCCTTCCCCCTCCCACCTCCACCCAAACACAGGCTGGCAACGCACTTAACCCACTTAACATCATAAGGAAGGTTAAGGTATATAATTTGTCAAAGTTTTTTTTATTATCAGGGCAGGATAACATCTGCCGGACCTTATTAGTATAAACATAAGATCGAAGCCTGTTGTCTGTTGCTCACCTTCAGTATCCTACAATCAGTTTGATTGAATGTTTTCCTGGTAGAACGCAATTACCTAGGCTGTATATTAATATTGGTTTCCATAAGTATTAAGTTCTAGTGATGAAATTTAACAGAGGTAACGTAAAGTCGGTAAAAATATAAAATGGTAATGGAGATAATAAAAAGTATATAAGACAGGTTAAACGTCTAGTAAGAGACAGTACTAGTAATGTCAATTAATCCAAATTCAGGATACATTAATTATACAAGTATATGGGTACAATAGGGCGTTTCAAAAAAAAAAAATTTTTCCTCGGAAACACGCTCAAATGTTTGGTTTCAATTTTTCTAAAAACAATATGCACACAGGGCGTACTCGTACCACACGTGCGGGGGCCCGCTGCAGCCGGTGCCGTTCCCGGCGGACGCGCTGGTGGGCGCGGGGGTGCCGCGGGGGGCGCGCGCGGTCGCGACGCTCTCGCACGGGGAGGTGGTGTGTGCGGTCGCGCTCTCGCACGGGGGGTCCGTGCGGCACGCCTACACCGGCGGCAAGGGATGCGTCAAACTGTGGGACATCACGAACCCCGGCTCGCCCGCCAGCCTCGAGCCGCTCTCGCAGTTGGACTGCTTGGTAATAACACGCATTCGTAATTTAATTACTGTCCTTAGACTTTTTAGCCCCTATAAATATAGCCTTGAGTTCGGACCTGCCCATATTACAGTCAAGAGTTAAGAGTAATAGTCAGCCAGATCAGAGTTAGATGAACCTCGATTACCTTACTATTATGTCATAGGGATGTTTTTTTTTCCAATGAAAACTCTGGATTCGAATCTACAGTCCTCGCTTACAGTCCTTTTAGGCCGTACAGAATATACTCCTAAACTCTGAGTTTAATACGAAAGAAGCTAATAATATTATAATAGGAATCTAATATTGGCATTGGTTTATCCTTAAGCTGTCTCGATGTTATACTATATATATATAATATAATACTTATTTATGCCTAAAGAATATACTCCTAAACTCTGAGTTTAATACGAAAGAAGCTAATAATATTATAATAGGAATCTAATATTGGCATTGGTTTATCCTTAAGCTGTCTCGATGTTATACTATATATATATATAATATAATACTTATTTATGCCTAAATTTGTATCCTGCAAATATATATTCAAAACGGTCAAAAAATTATCGAAGACTTTTCTTTTTTTTACTTCATTGATTTGGTCACAATTTCATCATATAACATACAATTCAATAACCATGTTGTTTTTTTAAGACAGTCTCAAATATTTACCGGAATACACCTATTGTTATTGTTATAAAATTTATGAGAAATTTGTTACAGCAAAGGGATAATTATATACGGTCAGTGAAGCTACTACCGGACGGACGGACTCTGATAGTTGGGGGTGAGGCATCCACGTTATCGATATGGGACCTCGGCTCCCCCACGCCCAGGATGAGGGCGGAGCTCACGTCATGCGCTCCTGCATGCTACGCACTCGCTATTAGTCCAGACTCTAAGGTAAATTATTATTATACTAGCGATATACCAGGTGCTAGGTTAGTCGCTTGCAATACTCAAAGAGATGGTAATTCATGGTCACATTTAACATATAAAATAATAATAACAAAACAAATACTAATAAACAACAGAGAGAACCTTAGTTAAAGTTTGTTCTAATACTTTTGAAAGTATGGAAACATACGTAATACACCTAGGTGCAATGACCGGTGCCGAAAGTTGTAATGGGTAATCCGGATTTAATAGCCTTCGATAATAAAACGAACAATAAACAATTTTTTTGTTCATGTTTCAAAAAATTATCCTTTGTTGATTGGTCTTTCACTTCATCCGGCGGCGGTCATTGACACTGTGTTTTAACATAGACGCGTAGGGGATTGTGTATATTTTTTGTATTTTTCTAGATAATTAGGTTTAATATTAATTACCTAATTTTTTAATTGATTTAGAACGAGAATCCAGTATTGAATAACAATATCAAAACAAATACTAATAGACAACAAAGAGAACCTTAGGTAAAATTTGTTCTAAGAATTTCAAAAGTATGGATAATAACTTAAATAAACCTAGGTTGAATGACCGGTGATAAAATCAGCGAGCGGAAACCCGGAGTCAATAACTTTTGATAATGAAACGGACAATAAATCTTTTGTTTGTACAAACTTCGAAAAATTATCCTTTGGTAGTTTGTTGGCTTCACTTTCATTTCATATTCAATACACCCAACGGTCATTGACACTGTGCTTTAACATAGACGCTTAGAGGATTGAGTATATTTTCGTATGTTTCTAGATCATTAGGTCAAATATTAAGCACATATTTTTGAAATTGATTTAGAACGAGAATCGAGTGCAGTGTATCCTCCATAAATATTGCTACTGTCTAAACTTTCAAATGTGATATGATAATAAAAAAACCTTGACTATATTATATACCTGAACCTTCTTCGTGAATCATGTTATCTACTGGTGAAGGCCGCATGAAAGTCCGTTGAGATGTAGTCCGGTGAAGCTGTTAAGACCTTGCTTGGTCAATAGCGTAGTCAGATTGAAAAAGAAAAAAAAAGAAAAAAGTCTGTTGAGTAGTTTTTGAGTTTATCGCGAACAGACAGACAGACGTCGCAGAGGACTTAGTTTCATAATATGTTTTGATACTAGCGATCGAAACTTGATTATAATTGTCTTACATTTCATAATGAGCTAAATATAATTTTAGCCGTTCCTAATATTTTATTTTATTTTTCAATATCTTCTATCTATCGTAGTAATTAAAATGGTATACGAACGATTGAGATTGGATTTAACTCATTTTTGAAATGTAACAACACAATCAATGGATTTTCGATTATCGATATTAGGGAAATAAAAACGAACTATTTTCATTTGTTCTTCTTCATAACATGAAGGCTCGTCAATTTCTATAAAGTAAGAATTTAAGAAAAACAAAACGGAAATCGCTTAAAAAATAAAGCAGGTTACTGGTTTCAGCATGAATGGGTCGGCTCACTCGGGGCAGTACCACCGTCTCACAGAAAACCCACGTGAAGTAACAGTGCTCGCATTGTTGCGTTCCGTTCGGTCAGAGAGAGCGCAGGAGGTCCACTTCCCTTCCCCCTCCCACCTCCACCCAAACACAGGCTGGCAACGCACTTAACCCACTTAACATCAAGTGACCAGACTGTTCGTTTGCCTCCTATGATATAAAAAAAAAACATAAGGCACACAGGGCGTACTCGTACCACACGTGCGGGGGCCCGCTGCAG
>MU159706.1:74866-105589 GCA_015888305.1 Antheraea pernyi
GTAAATTCCTTAATTTAAAAGTTTCATTTATTACTTTAAGAGCAATATTCATTCACTAAAAATAACTTATAAAAATTAATAATAAATTACTAGCGGGCTCGGCAGACGTTGTACCGCTCTCATAATTTTTTTTTTTGAGAAATTATATACATTAACCTTTCTAAGAAATTATTTTATCTACTGGTGAAAACCGCATGAAAATTCGTTCATTAGTTTTCAGTTTATCGCTAACAGACAGACGGGAGAGCACTTTGGATACAAGTATATTGGGTACAATAGGGCGTTTAAAAAAAAAAAAATTTTTCCTCGGAAACACGCTCAAATGTTTGGTTTCAATTTTTCTAAAAACAATATTCTGCCAAATCAATCAATAAAACAGCTGAATTGAGGGTAAGTTAAACTTTGACCTTGAATAACTTTTGACTGAGTTGATTTATCAAAAATTGACTTCAAACCTTTTTTGTAGAACGTTAAATTCTCTACAAAAATAATGAATGGGTGTTGCAATACGATATATCGTTCATTATTTATATAAATCAAAAGAAAAAAAATTTTTGTCCTGTGTTATTCTTATGGGAAATCGAAAAGTGCGACGCGGACAACCTAAATATTAATATTAAGGGCTCATATTTTCAGAGGCCTATTTTGGCATTAAAACGAAACTTTTGAGCGCGGTTCCGAGGAAACATTTTTTTTTTTTTAAACGCCCTAGGGTACGTACTGTGTTATTCTGTAGAAACTAAGTAGTAATAAACAAAAATATAATAATAAAAAGAAATCCCACATCAAACATGATGGAAAATGCGGGGTAATTAGTCATGGTTTCAAATTCAGTTATTTATTAGTATTTAATTATTATGTTGTTTTTTTGTCTACGATAATTAATATAATTTATTTATAGGTATGCTTCAGCTGTTGTTCGGATGGTAACATCGCTGTATGGGACCTGCAAAATCAAACATTAGTTAGACAATTCCAAGGTATGTTAATAACGTTATAGTAAAAGTCATTGCTTCTACTAGCTTCAGAATTTGTCGATCAAAGTCCCACAGTGAAAACATAGAGTATTTTAATTAAAAAAAAAAACAAATTAATTTTATATACATACATATATCGTGAGCTGGGCATATCGCACGCTACTATGATAAAAGATGGACCGTAGAAAGTGTAAGATGGAAAAATCTACTTGGAATAAGGAAAATTGGGAGACCAATGAGATGGTGGGCTGATGATATTATATGGGTTACAGGAACCAATTTGATCAACTTAGCCAAGGACAAAGGTTTTACAATTTTTTTTTTAATAACTGGGTCGGGACACCGTACTCACCTCGAGGTATAAAATATACTTTACAGCATACGAATAGTGTCATACCTTCCAAATATACATTTAAAGTTAAATAAAAATCTGTCTAGCTGTTGCGGAGGAGTTTGAACACAAACACCGTTCGTTTTTTATATATTAGATATGTTTATATATGTGTTATTTTATATATTATGACAAAAAGTTAAATACGAATTTAATACTTGTATTAAAAAAGTTCTTGCCGTTGTTTACAGATGGACATTATTTAAATTATAAATATTCTCTAATAGTTGTCTAAGTTGACAGTTCTTATTTAATTGTTGTGATTTATTGTATTTCTATTTGCTGGCGAAAGATGTTTCGTAATAAATTATGAATGTCCTGGGTATAATTAATTTGCAATAAATAAATAAATTACACAATTTTAGAGATCCATAAGTAAATCATAACTCTACTTTATGACACTATTGACATTTGACAATGTATTTGACAATTTATTAATCTGACATTATGATGTTATTCCACCTCACGAACTTTGACGTAATATATTATTCTTATAAATTGCTTATTTCAATAATTACATCATTTTCTTTTGTTTAAAATGTCACAATAATGATAACTAATTTAACAATTCATGAATTGAAATTATTCACAAAATATTTTCTGTATGCAATGGAACATTTTTGAATGATGAGATTGAATTGAACGAATGCTACTGTGATATGATAATAAAAAAACCTTGACTATATTATATACCTGAACCTTCTTCGTGAATCATGTTATCTACTGGTGAAGGCCGCATGAAAGTCCGTTGAGATGTAGTCCGGTGAAGCTGTTAAGACCTTGCTTGGTCAATAGCGTAGTCAGATTGAAAAAGAAAAAAAAAGAAAAAAGTCTGTTGAGTAGTTTTTGAGTTTATCGCGAACAGACAGACAGACGTCGCAGAGGACTTAGTTTCATAATATGTTTTGATACTAGCGATCGAAACTTGATTATAATTGTCTTACATTTCATAATGAGCTAAATATAATTTTAGCCGTTCCTAATATTTTATTTTATTTTTCAATATCTTCTATCTATCGTAGTAATTAAAATGGTATACGAACGATTGAGATTGGATTTAACTCATTTTTGAAATGTAACAACACAATCAATGGATTTTCGATTATCGATATTAGGGAAATAAAAACGAACTATTTTCATTTGTTCTTCTTCATAACATGAAGGCTCGTCAATTTCTATAAAGTAAGAATTTAAGAAAAACAAAACGGAAATCGCTTAAAAAATAAAGCAGGTTTTAGCCCCTATAAATATAGCCTTGAGTTCGGACCTGCCCATATTACAGTCAAGAGTTAAGAGTAATAGTCAGCCAGATCAGAGTTAGATGAACCTCGATTACCTTACTATTATGTCATAGGGATGTTTTTTTTTCCAATGAAAACTCTGGATTCGAATCTACAGTCCTCGCTTACAGTCCTTTTAGGCCGTACAGAATATACTCCTAAACTCTGAGTTTAATACGAAAGAAGCTAATAATATTATAATAGGAATCTAATATTGGCATTGGTTTATCCTTAAGCTGTCTCGATGTTATACTATATATATATAATATAATACTTATTTATGCCTAAATTTGTATCCTGCAAATATATATTCAAAACGGTCAAAAAATTATCGAAGACTTTTCTTTTTTTTACTTCATTGATTTGGTCACAATTTCATCATATAACATACAATTCAATAACCATGTTGTTTTTTTAAGACAGTCTCAAATATTTACCGGAATACACCTATTGTTATTGTTATAAAATTTATGAGAAATTTGTTACAGCAAAGGGATAATTATATACGGTCAGTGAAGCTACTACCGGACGGACGGACTCTGATAGTTGGGGGTGAGGCATCCACGTTATCGATATGGGACCTCGGCTCCCCCACGCCCAGGATGAGGGCGGAGCTCACGTCATGCGCTCCTGCATGCTACGCACTCGCTATTAGTCCAGACTCTAAGGTAAATTATTATTATACTAGCGATATACCAGGTGCTAGGTTAGTCGCTTGCAATACTCAAAGAGATGGTAATTCATGGTCACATTTAACATATAAAATAATAATAACAAAACAAATACTAATAAACAACAGAGAGAACCTTAGTTAAAGTTTGTTCTAATACTTTTGAAAGTATGGAAACATACGTAATACACCTAGGTGCAATGACCGGTGCCGAAAGTTGTAATGGGTAATCCGGATTTAATAGCCTTCGATAATAAAACGAACAATAAACAATTTTTTTGTTCATGTTTCAAAAAATTATCCTTTGTTGATTGGTCTTTCACTTCATCCGGCGGCGGTCATTGACACTGTGTTTTAACATAGACGCGTAGGGGATTGTGTATATTTTTTGTATTTTTCTAGATAATTAGGTTTAATATTAATTACCTAATTTTTTAATTGATTTAGAACGAGAATCCAGTATTGAATAACAATATCAAAACAAATACTAATAGACAACAAAGAGAACCTTAGGTAAAATTTGTTCTAAGAATTTCAAAAGTATGGATAATAACTTAAATAAACCTAGGTTGAATGACCGGTGATAAAATCAGCGAGCGGAAACCCGGAGTCAATAACTTTTGATAATGAAACGGACAATAAATCTTTTGTTTGTACAAACTTCGAAAAATTATCCTTTGGTAGTTTGTTGGCTTCACTTTCATTTCATATTCAATACACCCAACGGTCATTGACACTGTGCTTTAACATAGACGCTTAGAGGATTGAGTATATTTTCGTATGTTTCTAGATCATTAGGTCAAATATTAAGCACATATTTTTGAAATTGATTTAGAACGAGAATCGAGTGCAGTGTATCCTCCATAAATATTGCTACTGTCTAAACTTTCAAATGTGATATGATAATAAAAAAACCTTGACTATATTATATACCTGAACCTTCTTCGTGAATCATGTTATCTACTGGTGAAGGCCGCATGAAAGTCCGTTGAGATGTAGTCCGGTGAAGCTGTTAAGACCTTGCTTGGTCAATAGCGTAGTCAGATTGAAAAAGAAAAAAAAAGAAAAAAGTCTGTTGAGTAGTTTTTGAGTTTATCGCGAACAGACAGACAGACGTCGCAGAGGACTTAGTTTCATAATATGTTTTGATACTAGCGATCGAAACTTGATTATAATTGTCTTACATTTCATAATGAGCTAAATATAATTTTAGCCGTTCCTAATATTTTATTTTATTTTTCAATATCTTCTATCTATCGTAGTAATTAAAATGGTATACGAACGATTGAGATTGGATTTAACTCATTTTTGAAATGTAACAACACAATCAATGGATTTTCGATTATCGATATTAGGGAAATAAAAACGAACTATTTTCATTTGTTCTTCTTCATAACATGAAGGCTCGTCAATTTCTATAAAGTAAGAATTTAAGAAAAACAAAACGGAAATCGCTTAAAAAATAAAACAGGAATGTTAAAAGTTAACTGTTTTATCTCTGTCTATTTATACATGGAAGATATATTTATAAATACTGTATCATTACATATTATAAAATAAAGTACTCTGGCCCCGTCTGGCTCTCTGCCTGTTTGCGATAAACTCAAAAACTACTGAACAGATTTTTATGCGATTTTCACCAGTAGATAGAATGATTCATAAGGAAGGTTAAGGTATATAATTTGTCAAAGTTTTTTTTATTATATACATATATACTACTATTATAAAACTGGAGGGATTGTTTGTTTGGTTGAACGCACCAATCTCAGGAACTATTGCCTCGATTTGTATAATTATTTCAGTATTACATAGCTCTTTTATCGAGGAAAACTATAGGCATTAAGTTAAGACCAATAAGTAAAATTCGTGTTCGACCCGTTTTCATTTTTATTTTTGTAATAAGACTGGTACCGTGTTATTACAAAAAAAGTTAAATACGTATTAAGTTTCATAATATGTTTTGATACTAGCGATCGAAACTTGATTATAATTGTCTTACATTTCATAATGAGCTAAATATAATTTTAGCCGTTCCTAATATTTTATTTTATTTTTCAATATCTTCTATCTATCGTAGTAATTAAAATGGTATACGAACGATTGAGATTGGATTTAACTCATTTTTGAAATGTAACAACACAATCAATGGATTTTCGATTATCGATATTAGGGAAATAAAAACGAACTATTTTCATTTGTTCTTCTTCATAACATGAAGGCTCGTCAATTTCTATAAAGTAAGAATTTAAGAAAAACAAAACGGAAATCGCTTAAAAAATAAAGCAGGAATGTTAAAAGTTAACTGATTTATCTCTGTCTATTTATACATGGAAGATATATTTATAAATACTGTATCATTACATATTATAAAATAAAGTACTCTGGCCCCGTCTGGCTCTCTGCCTGTTTGCGATAAACTCAAAAACTACTGAACAGATTTTTATGCGATTTTCACCAGTAGATAGAATGATTCATAAGGAAGGTTAAGGTATATAATTTGTCAAAGTTTTTTTTATTATCAGGGCAGGATAACATCTGCCGGACCTTATTAGTATAAACATAAGATCGAAGCCTGTTGTCTGTTGCTCACCTTCAGTATCCTACAATCAGTTTGATTGAATGTTTTCCTGGTAGAACGCAATTACCTAGGCTGTATATTAATATTGGTTTCCATAAGTATTAAGTTCTAGTGATGAAATTTAACAGAGGTAACGTAAAGTCGGTAAAAATATAAAATGGTAATGGAGATAATAAAAAGTATATAAGACAGGTTAAACGTCTAGTAAGAGACAGTACTAGTAATGTCAATTAATCCAAATTCAGGATACATTAATTATACAAGTATATGGGTACAATAGGGCGTTTCAAAAAAAAAAAATTTTTCCTCGGAAACACGCTCAAATGTTTGGTTTCAATTTTTCTAAAAACAATATTCTGCCAAATCAATCAATAAAACAGCTGAATTGAGGGTAAGTTAAACTTTGACCTTGAATAACTTTTGACTGAGTTGATTTATCAAAAATTGACTTCAAACCTTTTTTGTAGAACGTTAAATTCTCTACAAAAATAATGAATGGGTGTTGCAATACGATATATCGTTCATTATTTATATAAATCAAAAGAAAAAAAATTTTTGTCCTGTGTTATTCTTATGGGAAATCGAAAAGTGCGACGCGGACAACCTAAATATTAATATTAAGGGCTCATATTTTCAGAGGCCTATTTTGGCATTAAAACGAAACTTTTGAGCGCGGTTCCGAGGAAACATTTTTTTTTTTTTAAACGCCCTAGGGTACGTACTGTGTTATTCTGTAGAAACTAAGTAGTAATAAACAAAAATATAATAATAAAAAGAAATCCCACATCAAACATGATGGAAAATGCGGGGTAATTAGTCATGGTTTCAAATTCAGTTATTTATTAGTATTTAATTATTATGTTGTTTTTTTGTCTACGATAATTAATATAATTTATTTATAGGTATGCTTCAGCTGTTGTTCGGATGGTAACATCGCTGTATGGGACCTGCAAAATCAAACATTAGTTAGACAATTCCAAGGTATGTTAATAACGTTATAGTAAAAGTCATTGCTTCTACTAGCTTCAGAATTTGTCGATCAAAGTCCCACAGTGAAAACATAGAGTATTTTAATTAAAAAAAAAAACAAATTAATTTTATATACATACATATATCGTGAGCTGGGCATATCGCACGCTACTATGATAAAAGATGGACCGTAGAAAGTGTAAGATGGAAAAATCTACTTGGAATAAGGAAAATTGGGAGACCAATGAGATGGTGGGCTGATGATATTATATGGGTTACAGGAACCAATTTGATCAACTTAGCCAAGGACAAAGGTTTTACAATTTTTTTTTTAATAACTGGGTCGGGACACCGTACTCACCTCGAGGTATAAAATATACTTTACAGCATACGAATAGTGTCATACCTTCCAAATATACATTTAAAGTTAAATAAAAATCTGTCTAGCTGTTGCGGAGGAGTTTGAACACAAACACCGTTCGTTTTTTATATATTAGATATGTTTATATATGTGTTATTTTATATATTATGACAAAAAGTTAAATACGAATTTAATACTTGTATTAAAAAAGTTCTTGCCGTTGTTTACAGATGGACATTATTTAAATTATAAATATTCTCTAATAGTTGTCTAAGTTGACAGTTCTTATTTAATTGTTGTGATTTATTGTATTTCTATTTGCTGGCGAAAGATGTTTCGTAATAAATTATGAATGTCCTGGGTATAATTAATTTGCAATAAATAAATAAATTACACAATTTTAGAGATCCATAAGTAAATCATAACTCTACTTTATGACACTATTGACATTTGACAATGTATTTGACAATTTATTAATCTGACATTATGCTGTTATTCCACCTCACGAACTTTGACGTAATATAATAATCTTATAAATTGCTTATTTCAATAATTACATCATTTTCTTTTGTTTAAAATGTCACAATAATGATAACTAATTTAACAATTCATGAATTGAAATTATTCACAAAATATTTTCTGTATGCAATGGAACATTTTTGAATGATGAGATTGAATTGAACGAATGCTACGAACGAACCTAGATGCCGCTTAGACACGCTTTTGTATAAAGTAAAACACTCATGCGGAAACCAGTAATAGCTTCAGCGTGGCTCTACCACCTATAAAAATAGTATATAAAGATGAAGTATGATAGAGATAGTGAGATAACATTTATTTATATGCCAATGTGATATACATTACATATGTATATTATTTTTATCTACAGCAATATTATTGAACGTAATAAATACCCTTCTTTATCCTCCACCTACACAGGTGAAGTAGTTGATTTATTAGAAGCTATCAAATTTGTACTATTAATATCAAGTTCGGATGAATTTTAACAAGGCGCTGTCAGATAGAATTTGATCGTAGGACAGAAAGAAATTACTAGAAGGACAACAGGAAACAAAAGAGAAGAAAATACATGAAATCAATTTATAGTAGTATACTTTAATTTTTAACCGACTTCGAAATAAGAGGAGGTTACTTACTACGTTCGGTTGTGTGTATTTTTTTTTATGTATGTTAATCGATATCTTCGTCAATTATGAACCGATTTTAATGATTCTTTTTTTTATTTGAATCGGTTATATTCAGAGGTGGTCCCATATAAATTTGAAACTCTCGTGTCCCATCTCGTAAGGATTTTATTACCTGCAACAAATGTGAAATGTAGGTTGGTATGGCATCGACTTCAAATATATTATTAGGTAGTGCAAATATCAATATAATTTATTTAATTTGGTTAATTTAATATTTCACTTATTTTTTGATTTTTAGTGCCTTATTAGTTTTTACATCGAAGGCGGTTTATTTTTTTTTGTATTTTTTTTTATTGTACAAGATATCAGACAGAAAGAAACATTTCATATTCCATTAATACATAATGTAATAATTAAAATAAACTTTAAAGTTTGTTTATTTTTTCCAACTCTATCTTTATATACTTTTATATTACTATATACTTGATATTAAAATCTAATAATCCATGTGTAGCGAAAATTATAGAACTATATGACTACGACCGTAAAATTACTTAAAAAGAAATCTGGCTTTAGTGTTGTAAAGTGAGTTATCTTATCGTAAACACTATACAAATCTCAAGGACAGGACCCGCACTGCGAATGAGGGGGTGTATAAGTTACGTTTGCTTGTGATATTTAGCTTTACAACGAACAACAACTAAGGTTTTAATTTATGCAAACCTGACTAGAACTAATTGAAGTTTTAGATTAACTTTACACATTTAGGTACCGGAGCTTCGTGATTACTAAGTTTTAAAAAAGGACATAGTTTGAAACATTAATGGAATTTAATAACACTTGTAAATAAAATAAATATAGGTAGGTTTTTCGGTCTTTGATTAATAAAAAAGTAATGGGAGCAACTTTATCTTATTAATATGCTACACTGAATAGCCCAGTAAAGTTTATTTAAGAACAAAGTACTTCTAGGGTAAGAGGAATTTTAAACAACAATAAAGTACGCCATCGCAAGTTAAACACAGTCCATAGACTTAACAGACTTTTTTTAAATTTACCGTATTGTTAAAAAAATTAAATACGCATTGAATACTTGCTTTAAAAAAGTTTGATTACAAAATAGTATCTTACCTTTGTTTACAGATGAACATTATTTAAATTCTAAATATTCTCTAACACTTGTCTAAGTTGACAGTTCTTATTTTATTGTTTTGATTAATTGTATTTCCATTTTCCGGCGAAAGAGATTTCGTAATAAATTATGATTTTCGTGGGTATAATTAATTTGGAAGAATTAATTCAATTACACAACTTTAGAAATTCACAAGTAAATCATAACTGCTACTATATGACACTATTGACATTTGACAATGTATTTGACAATTTATTAATCTGACATTATGATGTTATTCCACCTCACGAACTTTGACGTAATATATTATTCTTATAAATTGCTTATTTCAATAATTACATCATTTTCTTTTGTTTAAAATGTCACAATAATGATAACTAATTTAACAATTCATGAATTGAAATTATTCACAAAATATTTTCTGTATGCAATGGAACATTTTTGAATGATGAGATTGAATTGAACGAATGCTACGAACGAACCTAGATGCCGCTTAGACACGCTTTTGTATAAAGTAAAAAATATAGGAAAAAAGTAAAAATAAAGTATTTTAAATATTTGTTTTGACTAGGTTTTAAAATTTAGGCACTGCATAGTAAAATTCGTGTTCGACCCGTTTTCATTTTTATTTTTGTAATAAGACTGGTACCGTGTTATTACAAAAAAAGTTAAATACGTATTAAAAACTTGGTTTAAAAAAGTTTCTTAATAAATGCACCGCACTCGCCCGAGGCAAGTTCGCGTTATCCTTTTTCACAAGTCTAACTTAACGTCACCAAAGCGAGACAAAAGAGCAAGATAGCGAACATTCAGCGACGGCGGTGCATTTAATACGAGACCTTTTTAAAGCCAGGGTTGAATACGTATTTAACTGTTTTGTAATAACATGGATAATAACATTTGTTTTGGATGGTGGTAGAGCCACGCTGAAACTATTACTGGTTTCAGCATGAATGGGTCGGCTCGCCCGGGGTAGTACCACCCTCTCATAGAAAACCGACGTGAAGTAACAGTACTTGCATTGCTGCGTTTCGTTTGGTCAGTGAGAGCTCCGGAAACCCACCTCCCCTTCCCTCTCCTCTCTCCTCTCCCTTACCCTTCCTTCCAAAAGATGGCAACGCACTGGCGACTCCTCTGGTGTTGTTAGTGTCCATGGACGGTGGTGATCACTTAACAGCAGGTGACCCACCTGTTCGTTTGCCAACTATGACATAAAAAAAAAAAAAAATAACACCGTAAATATTTTGTTCAGGACACACGGACGGTGCGTCGTGCATTGACATAAGTGGTGATGGCACGCGGCTGTGGACGGGTGGGCTTGACAACACGGTGCGTGCCAACTATGACATAAAAAAAAAAAAAAATAACACCGTAAATATTTTGTTCAGGACACACGGACGGTGCGTCGTGCATTGACATAAGTGGTGATGGCACGCGGCTGTGGACGGGTGGGCTTGACAACACGGTGCGCTCGTGGGACCTGCGCGAGGGACGCCAACTGCACCAGCACGACTTCTCCAGCCAGATATTCTCACTCGGATACTGTCCCACAGGTACTTACCCTTACTTGATAGTCTTCTTCGAATGCGAACCCGAACCGAACAGTGGTATACGGTTTCCCTAAACCCCACCTGGCTAACTATCAGCTCAAGTTGGAAAGTTGTCATGAAACACATATAGGTGTGTTCTGGTAACTGCATTTGGGTGTGTTTAATTCCTCGCGACTGACTCGGAGGAGCTCGTGATGAAACTATCGCATAGTGATGTAGGGTTTCCCTAAACCCGACCTGGCTAACTACCAGTTCAAGTTGGAAAGTTGTCATCAAACACATATAGGTGTGTTCTGGTAACTGCACTTCAGTGTGTTCAATTCTTCACAACCATAGTGATGTAGGGTTTTTCTAAACACCATCTGGCTTACTACCACCCTCAAGTTGAGAAGTTGTCGCCAAGTACATATAGACATATTCCGGTAACTGTATTTGAGAGACAGTTCCTCTATGTTTAGTGTGGTTATTATCTTGGACCACATTATCATTTAACAATCGGTGAGATTATAGTCAAATGGTTAAACCTATAAGGTAATTTAAAAAAGACTTGATTTGAGTAACTGAGGGTATTTTTAAAAATTTATTTCTTCTACTGACTATTGTTCCTCACCTTTTTTCTCTTTTCGTTTGTATTTATTAGTTATGTCAAAAATCGTTGTTATTATAAGTAACTATGTGTTCTTATTTTTGTTCTTAATTATTTTAGATCAGTTGTTTTGTCTGGTATCGCTACTATATTGAGGGTATTTTATATAGGTTTGTCTTTAAGAGTTAAGAGTATTAATAGTGAGATGTCACCCCAGGCTCGTGGCTTGCTGTGGGCATGGAGAACTCCCATGTGGAAGTGCTGCACGCAGGCAAGCCGGACCGGTACCAGCTGCTCCTTCACGAGTCCTGTGTACTCTCACTGAAGTTTGCAGCCTGTGGGAAGTGGTTCGTCTCTACGGGCAAGGATAATCTGTTAAACGCTTGGCGTACACCCTACGGGGCTAGTATATTCCAGGTAATTTATTCATTATAATATCACCTTCTTTTTAAAATGGCAACATGTGTGCGCACACAATTTTGCCAATGTCAAATGAATGGAGCCATAAACAATGGAAGTTACGCCAGACAATTAAACGATTATCTTTATATCCAGACCGGGCTATCTACAAACAGATACCACAAAGAAAGCACATGGAAACTAAACATACAACATATTGCTAGAATACAGACATACACAGGAGCATCACACTAAAATCTAAAGTTTAATTTTGTTAGTATTAATAAATTTCGACAGGCATTCTAGAATTAAATGATTATCCGTAACAAGGGTTAAGAGACACATAATGTTAGTAGGACGGGGAATAGAAGGAGGTAGAACATCATAGAGAGAGACTCTGTTTCTAGGGCAATTAAAAAATATGTGATCCGGTGATCCATCCTCTAAGCCACATTCACAAATAGAGTGATCCCTGATCCTTATTTTATTCAAATGTACTGGTATGCTGCCGTGCCCAAGGCGCAAGCGGCAAATAATAGAGACAACATTTTTACTAATATATTACATAAGTTTGACATTACCGATTGTCAGTTTACTGCGAACGTATTTTGAAGTCATGTATAATGTGTAATCTTACCTTAGTGCCTAAAATAGTATTACAGTAAAATCTCTTTAAGTCGAACCTCAATAAGTTGCGGTCATTACTTGGAATGTCAGCCCTTTATAAGACGAAATAATCAGTGACTACAAATTAAAAAAATAACCAGTGATTCTGTAATAACCACTTTGGTACATACTTTCCCTAAATAATAAATTGGACCTCTATATCTGGAACGTAGCAATGTTTCGTTTTACATCCTACTGACTCGATTATAACACATGAAACTAATTACCTCTATAGCTCGAGGAAAAATGATTTACAAACTTTAAGAATTCGCAAACAATGTTACTCTAAATTATAAGAACCTTAACCTCTAAAAATCAAATACTTCCATACTAAATCTTAGAAGTTTGACTCAGAAATTCTAGTTTTTTTTTTCTCGAACTGACTACACTATTGACCTGGCAATATCTTCACAGCTTCAACGGACTACATATTGAAATTCTAATATTGTATGTAAATTTGTTATAGCTAAATTAATTGTTATTTCCAGTCGAAAGAATCATCATCGGTGCTCAGTTGTGATATATCAGCGGACGATAAGTTCATAGTGACAGGCTCTGGTGACAAGAAAGCAACAGTTTACGAAGTGATGTACTGAGTGATTAGTGTTACAACACAAGTGATAGCAATCTCATAGGCAATAACAGATGGAATCGAGGTCCAGTGATGTGAGAATGGTTTTATATTCGTATATAATGTCTTTTGGGTCGGTCGTTCATATTGTTTATTTGTTATTAGTGAATAAGAATAATAATTAATTAGGTTTTTGGCAGGAACGTGGAAAGTCATGAAGTGGACTTTACATATTATTCATAATCTTGTGTTATTTCGCTTTATATTATGTAGTTATTGGTGATGTTTTACGTTATATAGTTTGGTTATTAGGCATAAGTGAAGTGGATCGGAAATAATAATACGGAGCATGAACTCTGACTTGCCACAAAAACTCCCTAGAAAGTTCTAACAAGACGGCCACCATCTTGTTACAGTACATTGAAATGATCGCAAGAAACTTGTCACTATCTACTCGACAATGGCAGTAATAAACTACTAGAGGATTGGATGGCAAAAAAAAAAGAATTACGATGGCAAAAAAAAAAAGAATTACGGTTCAATTTGAATCTGATTGGTAGCCAGTCCTCTAGATACGCTAGGGATGTAACGATACATCATTTTATCGATACGATACTGTTGTCTATAGTAAATAACCTGCTATTAAAATTGCTTATATGAACATTTTAATAACACATAATTAAATACAGTATCTGGCATTAAATATTACAAATCGAGCTTTAAACATGTATAATCGGTTCCATAGAGCATTATCACTCTCATTTATAGTTATTTGACTTTTTGCCACCAATTTTTCAGTCGTATAAAAGTATTCAAGTGTAATTTTGTCCCTTTTGAAATATATATGATTGATATAAAAAGAGAAAAGCTCGAACCAAGGCCATTAAATTACTCGCAATTACAATAAATAGCTTCTAAAAAAAGTTACAATTAAGGATAATGAACGAATTACCTTAACAAGGGTTATTTTTATTGCATAAAACTTAATTGTGTTATCATAAGTTCATAATCAAAATATGTTTCTTCATACATTTTTAGGTTACGTGTTAAAACAGACAGGCGATTTAGTGTAATCAAGATAAAATAGATTTTAGTATCAAGCAAGAAATAAGTTAACTCGAAAAATACGCTAAAGTTTTTTATAAATTGTTAAATATCGATTGAAAAATAATCGACCCAGCGATTATATCGATTAGTTAATCCTATATATATTTTTGTCGTTACATCCCTATTTTATAGATCGGTTTCTAACCTTTAAATTATAATTTTTATTTTATTAATTTCTATTCCGTTTAAAGCAGTGTGATATGTAGTAGTAAAATTATTTTTACGATTCAATAACAAATATATCTTGGTGACTTTCCACGGAACGTATATCAGAAATTCCTCGTTTATAGGAGGAATAATTGAAATAAAACTGAATGAACAACCTAATGTAGGTCCTTTGATATGTTGATTTGAAACAATTATCGTTCAGGAATTAAGTATATATTAATTATAATTTGTTAACCAAATAAACAATAATATCGACCGACGACAAAAAGACGGTCGATTTTATCAGAGTAAGTGTAATTTTAATGTAAGTAATAGATTTCGATGTTGCACCGTTGAATATGGATATTTTTAGTGTTATTACAAATATTTTTATAATGAAAAATATGGAAATTCTTTTTTTTTATTATTATTATGATTACTATTATTTTGTAATTCGAGTTTAGGTCTGTTGGTGGCTGAACGATTGTTATAGGCAATACGTCAAATTGTTTAAGATATTTTTTTTTAATCAATGATTTCTTTTTATATAAAATACAATATTTGTAAAATGAATAACATTTATTTCGTAATATGATTACAGAAAACTTAAAAATGGAAAATTATTATGTGAATTTTGATTTTTTATTGGACGAGTATCGGTCGGTGTAAAAAAAAAAATGAAGGATTAATAATTAAGTATTGTTCTAGACTGAACTTCCATATATCAATTTGCGTATCATTAGTCAATTTATGTACGAATTTAGCCTTGTAACGGTGTAAGAATCTTGGAAAAAGTAATATCGTAATTGATTGTTTATTTAAAAAACTGGAAAGTAAAATGGCCAGTTGCAACTGTTATTTAGAATTCCAATGTCACTAAAATTTAATACCAATAAACACTTAAATCGAAGAAATAATAAAATTTAACAAATTTTATATCTACAGATCAAGTTACAGTTAAATAATTGATTTTACAATTTAAAAACATAAAAGTAAAGGGATCAAAACACTTAATTAAAAAAGAGGTCTAAGTTTCCATAGAAAGGCGTTTCAATAAATATCCTCATAACATAAATATCAAACATTCCTACAGTTGACAATTTAGTACGAAAAATGCTCGATAGATGGCGTTAAAAATATTCCAGTGTAACCTCGTTACGGAAATGAAGTTTCATATATATTCGAAATATTTATTTTTAAACATAATACAATTAATATACATATATCGATAATAAATACCTGATTAGAGTCGAAAGATAATGTCAGCTCTCTGAAGTTCTGAGCTCCAGTGATTATTAATAAGTAAATATAGTTGACTTAGTGAAGACTTCCTGAATTTTTGACAATATTTTTTTTTTACGTTTGACCACCTTTTTGTAGATATCCTTTATTTAGATTGAATTAAAACGTATTCATATACGTCTAAAATTTCCGATCGCATGTGTTTCATTGCATACTTTTTTTTTATTTATACTCTGCAGCTGTCTACTTATGACTAATTAAACGGGATAAAAATATTTCGGTCGATACATTTATAAACATAAGCTAAATCCTATTTTAGCCGTTCCTAATATTTTACGTGATTTGTCCAACACCTTCAAATGGTGTACACGTAAAATATGAAGATCATTAAAAAAAAACTAAAAACCTTATGAACGGCAAAATTTGATCTTCGTTCACAGTGTATAAAAACTGGAAATCTTAAAAAAAATTGTGTATGTACTTATGTACACGGTTTAGAACTTATACTTCTTTGGCGTAACAAGATAAAAATCTTTTCAAAAATTTTATCTTTCGTTTCTATTATACGTTTGTAGAAAAAACGATACTAACAATAGAAAATAGGTATTTAATACATTGAAAGTTTTAATACAAAGAAACAAAATGTTGACTATAGTTAACTCAGGGTGTCGGTTTTTCGTGACCGTGTGCGCGCGCATCGTATAAATTTACTCTCATCGTTTTTCCCTAACGCGCCAAAAGAAGTATAACTTCAAAAATTAAACATGGTATATGAACGATTAAAATTGGATTTAGTTCATTTTTAAATGTAACGACTCATTTATGGAACGTAATTGTTCAATGGATATGTCAATTCGGTTTTTATTTGAAAACTTTTAAATTATCAAGTAAAGAGACGACGAACAATGGTAGTAAATTCCTTCGCTCATTGTAGTCCGGTGAAGCTGTTAAGACCTTGCTTGGTCAATAGCGTAGTCAGTTCTAAAAAAAAAATATTAGCTCATTAACAGTTCGGCGTCATGTTAAATGACATAATTTGTAGACAAGTCATAGATCCCGTTTTTTTTTATTTGGTGCTGCTTCATTATTTGCCAATGTCAATGTTTTGTTGTATCATACTATTATTTTAGATCGTTATATTATTCTAGATGGATTACAGTAAAATGGAGGTAAGTATGCTAAAAAATGTAACATAATGAATAAAAGTTTATATATTTGAAAACAAAACTTCAATCTTTTAATATCACTACAGTAAATATAAAGCGTTACAAAATATAGTTGCATTTTAAACTGTAGACGTTTTGCAAATATTATATTCAAAGTAACCGTTAATATTATGTATTTAATAGTGTAGTATATATTACTTTGTTATCTCTTCTTCGAACTGATGGGCTACTGTAATGTCTAATCACAATTGCGACAACAAATCGTATGATTTTATTAGTTTAGTATAGACCTGATATTATTTATTTGCAACTAGTAAAATTGCGATAAAGCGAAATATATTATGAAGTTGTAAAGAATAAAGCAGAATATAACCATCCTCATCTTTTTGAGTTAATACAAACCCAATATTAAATAAAGTATTTAAAATCGATTTCCGCAATGTCATCAATAAAATAATTGATAAACTATAATAATTTTTTTAAATGTTTATTCTATTTACTATGGTTCTTTTTTATATATTTTACTCTGTGGTCGTTCGGAAACGTGTCTATGCGTTACACACCCTTTTTACGTCCGTAAGGTGCGTTCACATCGAAATGCTTAGTAGCATTGTATTATTGAAAGTGTGTCCGTGGCTAGCCCAAATTAGGTCGATAAATTGAAAGCAAATACATTTATATGTAGCATTTTTGTATATTATATATAACGATTTTCCTTCTGTTTTGGTAAATAAGATAAAAAAAGAGCGCGTGCAAATCTGTATACGTGACAGAAGTGTAACTTCTTTGGCGATTAAAGATATTACTGTAAAAAAAACTGTTGCTCTCGTTCACGCGTATTTTCTGACCTACATACAATATGTATAGTCAAATTCTCGCTTCTGAAGGTAGCTTGATGTTAGACGACTGTTAACCTTCCTCGCTAAATAGAGTTTAACATTAAAAAAATACCTGTAAAAACCGTCTATTAGTTCCAGACATTATCGCATCAAAACTAGAAAATAAACACCTGAGTCACAAGAACCTTAATGGTTTTAACGAATCTAGACCTTATATTGCACTTGTCAAGAGACAGTTTTAAAAATATAGCATCCGTCTTTTTGAGATTTTAATTCGAAACCCGAGGGTTTGATCAATATAACATCATCATCTTCTTACCCTTATCCCACCTAAGTAGGGTCGGCACAACATGTTTTCCTTTTCCACGCTCGCCTATCAGATGTCATCTCAGTCATCACACCTTTTACACACATATCATTTTTCACACAATCCATCCATCCTTTTTTCGGTCTTCCTCTACTCTTATATCCATCGACCGTCATACTCAAAGCTTTTCTAGTTACATGGTCTTCATCTCTCCTCATAACATGCCCATACCATGCTAACCTATAACTCCTTAACTTATCTGTTACTGGTGCTATTTTCAAACTTCCTCTGATATATTAATTCCTAATCTTATCCATTCTAGTTACACCACACATCCACATTAACATTCGCATCTCTGCCACATGTAGTTTTCTCTCATCCGTCTCGGATGAGAGAAATTCCAAGAATAATTCCACGTAACATCATTAAAAAAGAAATATCTATTCTCCACAAACAACATCTTACTCTTCTATCTCTGTTTGGTTCGGTTAGGTTAGACTTGCGAAAAAGGATAACACGATCTTGCCGAGACAGCCGTCGGCAAGCGCGGTGCATTTAATAAGTATCCAAACTTTTTTTAAAGCAAGTATTCTAATCGTACTTAACTTTTTTTTTTAAACACGGTAAATCTTTTTCTGATAGGCTATTTGTTACTTGATTCTTCACATATATCGCTCAGTTTCTAGAATTTTTATTTATTATTATCTGTCAGATCAAATGCATGTTGCCCTCCGTCTTTATTGCATGAAATAAATTTTATCTTTGACTAAGGTTCTTCTAAAATACGATCTTGAAATATCAGTATCTTGCGGTCAAAGAAGTTTCGTTTCTAAAATTATATGCGACATATCAATATTTTCTCGTAGATTAAGGTTACAAAGCGTGTGTATATGCGGCTTTAGATGATACAATTTGAGTAATAATATTTGTAACTAACTTGTGCTCGCGACTTCGCCCACCTGGAATAGTTACTTTGGGCTAACTAACACGCAGCGGAAGCTTTCAAAAGGAAAAAAAAAACTATTTTGAAACATTCTTCATTGGTGCTCCGCTCCTATTGGTCTTAGCGTGGTGATATATAGCCTTCCTCGAGCTATATAACAACCAACCAAACAAACAAGCCTCTAGGTTTATAATATATTTTATTTGTTACAAAAATTATCTACACTACACTTACGAAATATAAATTTGAAACTGTTAATTGATATTGCCATTATGATCTGGATATTGTGATATATTTCAGACGCCCGACATGTTATTGAATATTGTTATGGTAATATTGGTACACACGGTTCGATTTTAAATGATTAATTGTTATTTTTTCCCACAATTTCAATTGTATTAATTTAATTATATTTATTATTTCCATAAAGTGTGTTGTTTTATTAAGTACTCTATAATAACCCATCTGGCTATTTATATGTAACTCGATAACCGATGTATTTTAATTACACCAATATTTTAAATATTATTTGCGACCTAAATTATGAGTAATCTTATAACCTGATTACAACAATAAAAATATAGGTATTTGTAGGTGGTAGCATCACGTTGTAGCTATTACTAGTTTCAGCATGAATAGGTCAGGTCGCCCGGGGTAGTACCACCCTCTCACAGAACACCGACTTGAAGTATCGGTGCTTGTATTGTTGCGTTTCGTTCGGTCAGTGAGAGCACCGGAGGCCCACCTTTCCTCCCTCTCCCCCAAACACAGGCTGGCAACGCACTTGCGACTCTCCTGGTGTTGCTGGTGTCTATGGACGGTGGTGATAGATGACAGACCTGTTCGTTTGCCTTCTTTTGAACTAAAAAAAAAACTGTTTACTTTAAATCGCCCACTATTTTACGGCAAAATATTGAAAATATATTTGTAAAATTTAGCTGTACCACTCAGCTTGTATTGTTATTTTACTTTGCATTGTCTTGCAAGCTTATAAAAATGAAACAAGATTAATAAAAAAAAGTTGGGTTTATAACGATATAATAGATTTGTACTTTTTAATTAGAATACCAATAGCGTCTGTTATTTAGCCATTTTTCCACGGAAGAAATTCGTATACCTTGTTTTATGTTTAAAAGTATAATAGGTATAGTCCCCGTCAAACGTTTTGGCTGCTATGAATATAGTTTTGAATTCGGCTTTGCGCTGGTCAAGAGGTTAATTCAAAATATTTTTATAGGAATTTTATATTGACAAACTTAGATTAGATTAATCTTTGTTTCAATATTATTTATACGTACAATATATTACATTTTCAGTCAATTATGGTTCAAGTAGATATTTGCCTATTACATTAAGTAATAGGAATGTGGCAGTACAACGACCGTGTTACGTGCGTACGTACTTAAGTTTGTGTTCTGCGCATCTACTTTAGAGCGGTTAAAAAGTTTGACCATACTCATTCGTTTTTTTTTATTTAACTCTTAAACTTAACAAAGTTTCAAAATTGTAAATTGTGCCTGACACACGTATAACACTTTGTTTGACAAATACTACGTTATAAAAACATTATTTCTTTGTTTTCTTACCTATGCATTTAATTCACATTTAAACGCACTAAAATACACTTCTTGTTCATCTTTTAAAATGGCACCATCTTTTGACACGCATTTTCGTCAATGTTACGTTGATAGAATACGTGAATAAACGTGAAGAGCGGCGTGTATAGAGAAACTCTACGGTGAAGAATATATGAAACAATCTTTTGAATTGTAGTTGGTCGACAGTGTGGGCTTCATAAGGGATTATTGGATCACATATTTTTCAAATGCCGCAAACTCTCCGGTTCTTTATATTGTATCCTTCCTACTAATATCCCTCGCCCTTCTAATATTAATATACTACTTACACATGTCATTGTGTATCCTACTTTTATTGAAACATTTACAGTCTTCATTTACCGTAATAATATTAAATTGTAATGTTATCTATGTTTATACTTATATAATTATGCTAGTTTATATTTCCAATATATTATTGTATATAATTTCTGTGGTACTCATAACACAGTACATATCCCCCTTTGGTGATTTATCTATGTTGACATGTTGCAATTTTAGATTATTCTACGTTATTACACTGAATATTTGGTAGTTAAGTTCAAAACTTATTTTTGTCACACTTGATATTAGCGAAATTACCTACACAGGCAGAGGCCATACCGAAAAAAAAAGTAGTTGGTTGACAGTTTTGCTAGGTGACATTATTGACACATTGAAGACTTGAAGCCGACTTGTTGGCACCGAAAAAGTAAATATAAATAATTATGTGTGGTGGTGATATAAAGATACTTTACGCAATCTAATTATTAACCCTTCATCAAAATGGCGCAATCCAACCTGTTAGATATAATACCGGATCAATTGTTTCAAACTCATTCAATATCTGATATTGATCAAGTGCAAAAGAAATTGCAATATGAAATTGAGAGGAAAAGAGAAGAATTACGTGCTATGGTTGGGTATGTTTTCTATTATTATATATTTCTATTTGTCTCTTAAATATTATAAGTATAATACATAAGTTGAATTGTCTTCTGTTGTATAATATAGTGCGGAATATCACCTATGTATTTACTCTGCGTTTTCGCCTAGATTTAGTTTCTATAATTTTTTATTAAATACAAACTACTAATTTTGTTATAGAAATGGCTATAATAGTGTCGTTCGATTGATGGAAGTCTTCTATTAATTAATAATAAAAACTCTTAAGGCACATCTTGCTTCTATAACTGTGGTATTGCAGTCTTCATCTTAGCGGGATCTGAGATTGACATTATCTGTTGTCTATTTTATTATTCATATAACTACAAAACCTAAACGTCGATCTAGACCATGTTATACCATGTGCTATTAGTAGCTTCTTGCACAATTTAATTTATTATGTATAAGTGAAATGGATTTTAAGTAATAAAATGGAATGTAAATTTTGAAATGCCACAAAAACTTCCTGGAAAACAAGCAGCTACCATTATATTATACTGTACTGCTGCGCAATTTATAAATGCAGTAAAGAACATCTGAACAGTTTCGAGAATAATGTGGTCACACTTGAAATTTTATTTGTGGTTACCTGCAATCTGTTACACAAAGATTAATAAATATATGTATATATAATATGTATAAATGCAGGTAACCACAAATAATATTTAAAGTTTGACCACATTTTTCTCGAAACCATTCTCATGTTCTTTACTGTGTTCATAAATTGCGCATCAGTGTAGTCATCAACAGATTCTATCTTTATAATATGAAACAAATTTAGTGAAAAGATTAGAAAAATATTGAAACATGTATTTTTTTAATATCTTATACATTGATATATAAAATCTAATTTCCAGGGAAAGGTATAGAGACCTCATTCATGCAGCTGATACAATAGAAGACATGAAGTCGACAACGGGCAGTACACTTAATCATATCAGTGAAATGATGGCCGCTTGTAAAAACTTACACAATACACACTTAGTGGGGTTCAAGATTGATGAGAGGCCGTTAGGTGCACAGAGGTGAATGATTGCTCCATTTAAATAACGATTAATGTAGGCAACATTATATAACATAGCAACACCAAATTGTTAATTTATAGAAATCAACTCTTATAAGATACCTTTGAGTCTTTTTTTATTCCTTTTCATCCAGTAGAGGTAGCTGGTGTGCCTAGAATGTGTTTTAAATGTCTTTGCCCATAACTTTGGCCTAATGTATTGGACGGAAAAGAACATAATGGATATAATAATTTTATATCAGACTGGTCATGTCAGTCTGTGGTGTTGATGAGTGATAAAATATTCTAGTGAGCATTATTTTATAATTGAGCACGGACAACGCTATTTGACAAACAAGGACTTAACAGCTTCACCGGACTACTAAGGCGAGCTCTGAAGGCACTCAGCCGAAGTGACTAATACAGTTATTTGAATCTATTAAGGCTAATTACTTATCTAGTTTTCTCTCGTACATAAGTCGCATCGTCATTAAAATTACAATAATTTTTGATAGACCGAACCGATTTTAATGAAACAAAGACTAAATGTTACGCAAAGGTATGCTTTATGATTTTCTTAAAAAGGTTTTACCATAAACGCAGCACTTTAGCAGTGATGCGTGTTCAAATGAACAGACAGACAGACAGTTATTACAAAAAATTATCTAAATGCAATTTATGACTTATTCCTAGACACCTGAAACAATGTTTTTACAAAAATCTAAGAAATACAGACACTAATGTGTCTTTACATTTACATTATTATTATATGTAAAGAAAATATGGTTCAATGTCAGATGCTTTAAATAACTGAACTACTTTTCTGTCGAATTATGGATGATGGCTCCTTTCAGAAAAAACTTAATGATATGGTATTAGTCCTTGATAGTATATTTTAACTGTTACTTTAATTATAATCCAAACATTATATTTCAGTTTTCAGTTCACTTCCAATTCAGTTCACAGTCTGTCTATACAAGTGAAGCTATTGATGGAAATTCCGGAAAGAATATGGACTTGTATTGAGGCTGAGGATTTCATTAAGGCGACTCAGTTGTTTATAATGGCTCGACATATTAATACAGGTAACCTTGTGTTTATGATCAATATTCTATTTTTGTAAAAGAACTTATTGTACATATTAATTTTATTTTTATTGTAAGGAAAGACGAGACAGGGGACCTAAGCTTTGTATGTAGATGCTACAATTAGGGTTGGCATCGACTTCAAATATATTGTTAGTTAACAAATATAGTTATTAATATTTGTTATTGAATTTGATTAATATAATTTAGTTATTTCTCGCTTTTTAGTGCCTTTTTTTAGTATTATTTTATTATATTATTATCATTATTTTAGTATTATATTTACCAATGAATTAGGCTTAATTTTTTTTATTTTTCTTTTGAAGGTTTAATTTATTTTTTTAATTTTAGTGCTTTTTTTGTTTGTTTACATTGGTAAACACAAGAATTAGGTTTAATTTTTTTTTGTTTTCTTATTTTTCTTTTGAAGGTGGTTTAATTTTTTTTATTAAATTTTTTTTTTAATATCTTATACATTGACATATAAAATCTAATTTCCAGGGAAAGGTATAGAGACCTCATTCATGCAGCTGATACAATAGAAGACATGAAGTCGACAACGGGCAGTACACTAAATCATATCAGTGAAATGATGGCCGCTTGTAAAAACTTACACAATACACACTTAGTGGGGTTCAAGATTGATGAGAGGCCGTCAGGTGCACAGAGGTGAATGATTGCTCCATTTAAATAAGGATTAATGTAGGCAACAATATATAACAGCAACACCAAATTGTTAATTTATAGAAATCAACTCTTATAAGATACCTTTGAGTCTTTTTTTATTCCTTTTCATCCAGTAGAGGTAGCTGGTGTGCCTAGAATGTGTTTTAAAGGTCTTTGCCCATAACTTTGGCCTAATGTATTGGACGGAAAAGAACATAATGGATATAATAATTTTATATCAGACTGGTCATGTCAGTCTGTGGTGTTGATGAGTGATAAAATATTCTAGTGAGCATTATTTTATAATTGATGAAATGACTAACTGTGCTTGCAACTTCATGCATGTGGAACTTGATCTACGAAACAATGACTAATACATTTTTTTTCGCACTGACTACGCTATTTGACAAGCAAGGACTTAACAGCTTCACCGGACTACTAAGGCGAGCTCTTAAGGCACTCAGCCGAAGTGACTAATACAGTTATTTGAATGTATTAAGGCTAATTACTTATCTAGTTTTCTCTCGTACTTAAGTCGCATCGTCATTAAAATTACAATAATTTTTGATAGACCGAACCGATTTTAATGAAACAAAGACTAAATGTTACGCAAAGGTATGCTTTATGATTTTCTTAAAAAAGGTTTTACCATAATCGCAGCACTTTAGCACTGATGCGTGTTCAAACGAACAGACAGATAGACAGACAATTATTGCAAACTTTATCTAAATATAATTTATTGCTTATTGCTAGAAACCTGAAACAATTTTTTTACAAACATCTAAGAAGTACAGACACTAACGTGTTTTTACATTTACATTATTATTAATTCTAAAGAAGATATGGTTCAGTATCACAGACAGATGCTTTAAATAACTGAACTACTTTTCTGTCGAATTATGGATGATGGCTCCTTTCAGAAAAAACTTAATGATATGGTATTAGTCCTTGATAGTATAGTTTAACTGTTACTTTAATTATAATCCAAACATTATATTTCAGTTTTCAGTTCACTTCCAATTCAGTTCACAGTCTGTCTATACAAGTGAAGCTATTGATGGAAATTCCGGAAAGAATATGGACTTGTATTGAGGCTGAGGATTTCATTAAGGCGACTCAGTTGTTTATAATGGCTCGACATATTAATACAGGTAACGTTGTGTTTATGATCAATATTCCATTTTTGTAAAAGAACTTATTGTACATATTAATTTTATTTTTATTGTAAGAGCGTTGTCTTCAGGCTATTATTGCTGTGCAAGCTGATGAGTGTTTCTAGCAGTTCCACCATTGTTTGTGAATCTACATCTATTTACAGGCCTAAGTGGTGTTCAAATGGAGAATTAATTATACTTAATATTTGATTGAAGAAGGCCTTACTTTGCAGAAATCCATAATTAAATATGGACTCTACCAACAATCTACTGGACAAAAGCGAATGATACCAGATAAAAATAATTATCTACCTAGATTTATAATTTGTGATACCCCTTTCTGATGTCTAATTTCTACTTTTTTATTTATTTATTTAGCTTTAATTGACCATACAAATGTATCTTACCTTCTAAATTTTTTTGAGTTAGTAGGTTAGTATTAATGCCTATAGTAATGCTAGTTATATTAGTGTTATGTTTTTTTGTATGGCTCTTGTTAGAGTAAAAGTGTCCTCCATCTTTCTCCATTTTGTTTCGCCTGCTATTTGAACAATGTCATCCTCCCATCGCTTCTTTTGTCGTCCTACTTTTCTTTTCTCTTATACCTAAAACCATACATGAATAAAATATTTTGTTTATAACAATTTTTTTTTTGAACTGACTGCGCTATTGACTAAGCAAGGTGTTAACAGCTTCACCGGACTACAGCAGTAATCGTGTCGTATGGAATACCATCTATCATTTACGAAGACACAGCCAGGCACCAATTAGTAGATACTGTGAGAATAGTACAATAACAATAATATTTTCTTGTTAAAGGCTTGCAACTCCAAATTGGCAGTAACAATTTAAAGCCCGGAATGAAATCTGTACAAAGGCTTGTTCAACAACAATGGCACTCGATATCGAACTTCAATCAGACAATAACTGATGTATGCAGGGAGAAATTGCAGTATGTTGATATCAGTGTTGAGGTATAATTTAAATTCAATATTTATTTGTTTGAACACTTTTAATTGAATTCTATATCGATGGTGGTTGATTGACTAACTAGCTGTTGGTAGTTTTTGTATATTAATTTGTTAGCCTTTATTTGTCAATATCATTTGTAATATCACTAATATTCTGACTCACGTGAATAGAGGAAGGATTTTTAACGAGGAAGAATGAATAAAAATTGTATCCCTTAGATGATTTTATTAACCTGTAAACAATATAATTTAATGTATTATTTAAGATTTTGTTTCAAAATTCCCTTTTTCTTTTTGGTTCCAAATGTTACACAATTTGTTTATATCTATATTGAGGGAATCGACTTGTGCTTTTGATTTCATACCCACCTGTTATGTAATTTCGGGATATTACTGTGTTTTTTTATTTGGCTGTCTGAACAGTATTAGGTTTAAGTAATATCAAATAACATTACCGACATCTTCAGATGTTTCATTTCATCTTCCTACTAGGCTATTACTGGGATATCTGTAAAGTTTAATACTTACTGAGATTGTCAATAGATTTTATATAGATATTTAGTTTATTATTAGCTGGTATTTATTGGCTTTGCTTTTTATTAAGTGATGTTTGGTGAGTTTGTATAAAAAAAAATAGTACTATTTTTTCTAGCAAAGTTCAAAGTTCGAACCCTGACATGTACCCACGTATGTTTACTAATTTAAATTAGTGACACTATCGGCTGATGGCGAAGGAAGACATAGTGAGGAAAACTGAACCACTCTATGTGAGAATATATAGAACTGTGGATTTCTTTGATTTTGAAAACGCGATTATACCCATACTTTCCTTTCAGGAAAGTCCACCATGTAATGGGTTTCTCACAGATTGGTGTGTCGCTGATGCAGATAATTCTGATTTATGATAGTGATAAGTTTTCTCCTTGTAAATATTGTAATTCAAAGTGATTGCTGTGTAAAAAGTTCTTACAATTAATAAAAATATGACAACCAACTGTAGATAATATATATAACTCCGTATATAAATAAAATATTACATTTCAACAAAGAAATTTAAAAATGGGATCGAATAATATTAATAGGCCTAATATTATTTGAGGTCGCTTGTTCCTGTTTGGTGAGCCTCTATCTTCTAGATTCACAAACAATGGTGGAACTGCTAGAAACACTCATCAGCTTGCACAGCAATAATAGCCTGAAGACAACGCTCCAATTTGAATTGGCCAAAATATTAGAAGGCGATGTGAAGGCCCAGATAAAAGAGAAGATTGTGAACGGTGTTAAAAATGTATTGAAAACTGTGGTACTGGTTTACGCTTGCTTTGTTGGTGAGTTTGATACAACGATTGAACATGATTGTTTTTATATAAAATGCAGTAGTCTCGTTAAGTCGAATTTGAAGGAGGACGCAAAAAATTTCGAGTTATAGAGATTTCGGTTTATAGGGAATTTTGTCTTGAAATGTGTTTTTAGGTAAATGTCTGATATTTAAACATTACATTCTAAATTATCTTGTGTTATACATACAAATCTTGGTTACCAAAGTAAAACTGTGTATTGTTAATTAAATTCTTATGGTAACTTATTCATTTTTATTCGAGTTATTAGTTAGAAAATAATCTCATTGTCGTAGTAGTAGAATCAAACGTCACCATGTTCAAGGTATAGAGGTCAAATGTATGTTTGTAGGTGGTAGAGCGACGCGGAAGCTATTACTGGTTTCAGCATGAATGGTCACCTCGTCCGGGGTACTACCACCCGACCCACTGAAAACCGACGTGAAGTGACAGTGCCTGCGTTGTTGCGTTTCGTTCGGTCAGTGAGAGCGCCGGATACCCACCTCCCCTGCCCCTCTCCCCTCTCCGCTTCCCCACTCCCCAATCCCTCAAACACAGGATAACAACGCAGTTGCGACGCTCCTGGTGTTGCAAGTGTATAAGGACGGCGGTGATCATTTAACATCATGTGACACACCTGTTCGTTTGCCGCCTATGATATAAAAAAAAGTTTTACAGTTTTTTACAGAAAATATTTATAAATATATTTCGCCTTGTCAATTGCTTAAGTTTAGAGTAACAGAGGAATTGGGGTACAACAAGGGTTTTATTCGACTAAAGGATTTCGACTTACCCAAATCCGACTTACCGGTGTTATGATACCTATAACGAATACATGTTATGTATTTCTCAATTAGTTCGGTGAAGCTGTTAAGACCTTGCATGGTCAATAGCGTAGACAGTTCGAAAAAAGTATTTCTCATCGAGTAACTTTTTAGATAACGCTGGTGGAGCGGTTTTGGTAAAATTAAAGGAATTGTATAATAAAGATTCAAGACCTCTAGTGGAGTTGGTAAAATTCAGTGATCCAGCGTCATTGAAGTTCCTTCCACCTACTATTGCTAATTATAGGTGAGATAACTTATTATATTTGTATTCTATCTTCCAGTTACCTTTTCCTTTTACATTTTACTGATATATTTGATATTACAGATTAGCAGTAAATTGTTAAGCAGTATCTGTTGATTTTCTTATTGACTGTTTTATCGTATCGTGACTTTGAGTGTGGGAAACGTAAAGCTTTCCTTTTCCTGCCTATCGGTTGTTGATGAATACATGCTTCTTGGCATGTTGCAGCAGCACTAGTCGAACATTGTTATAGTGAATATTAATAACATAATTGATAATCAACATTGAAATAATTATGTCTCTAATTTTGTTTGAAAGGGCTCGTAGTAATAATGCATTATACTATTAAGTAGTGTGATAATGATCACTTGTTATTATTTCCATTGTACTTTTACATCATAATAAATTACTGAAATGGTTTTCTTCGTTTGATGATAACTTTGGATTCATTAAATCTGAAAAATAATTTCATAATTACTACATAATATAAAACAAAATCCTCTGCCACATCTGTCTGTGTGCCATAAACTCAAAAACTATTGAACGGATTTTCATGCAGTTTTTAACAGTAAATAAAGTGATTCATGAGGGAAGCCTTTGGTATACAATTTGTCAATTTTTATTTTTTATTAACAGGGCTGGACAATGACCGCCGGGTCCGCTAGTCTACTTATATAAATAAATTGTAATTGTCATGACAATGTTTGTATGAAATAAGATTGTAGGGTGTAAAAAAGGTACCATGGCGTTTTCATTAATTCGTGCGAAGCGGACATATTCATCCTCGGCTGCCCGGCGATATGGATATCCGTTAGGGATTTCCTCATCAAAGAAAAAGGTACCTATAGGTATGTTCCTGCAACTGTACTTAAAAACCAGTCCCATTAACCAGGTCGTCACGTAATATCACGTGCGGTTGTATTCAAACGGTACGCTCTATAGAATATTGAAAAAAGTTGAAAAGTCAACAAAAATTTAATTTACCACCAGTAGTAAATACAATACAATTATTGACCTAGAATTCATATACTTATAAGATGAAATGGCTCTCCATTTGATGAGGCATATACTTTCTATAGCGAATAAATATATCGTTAAATGGTCATTCAATGGCCTAAAACAGGATTGCCTTCCAAACTCAGGTCAAAGACTTAAAAATGACGACTATTGAGTTCCAAATTAAAACGTACCAAAATATCGCTACATGAGTTCTCTTAAGATACATTTTTTTTACTAAATTACTCTCATCAGTTACTAGTCTTTTAGAGATTAATAATATTACACTATTGACCTGGCAAGGTCTTAACAATTTCACCGGACTACGAATTGCTGGAGCAGCGGCAGCACTCGGCCGGCTGCTCCCTAATATAGGGGGGCCGGGCGCCGGGTGCCGCCGACTCTACATGGGAGTCGTGCGGGCCATGGCCGCCTAAGGGGCACCGGTTTGGGCCGACGCCCTCGGTGCCGCCAACGTGCGCACGTTCCGTAATGCGCAACGCACGGTGGCACTGAGGGCGATCCGGGTGTACCGAACGGTGTCCTCGGTGGCAGCCTTTACGCTCGCCGGCTCCCTACCCTGGGAGCTGGAGGCAGGAGTTCTCGCCGCCGTGTACGAATTCACGGCGGCGAGGAAACGAATTGGGGAGCTTCCGGCTCCCAGGGAGGTAGAGGGGGAGAGACGGTGTCTCAGGGAGGACGCCGTCGAAAAGTGGATGCAGGACCTGGCGGACGCGCGCTTCGGGACGTACACCGTTGACGCCGTCCGCCCGGTCCTGCGAGACTGGATAGGGAGGGAGTTTGGCTCCCTGACGTTCCAACTGGTGCAGGTGCTCACCGGACACGGTTGTTTCGGGTGGTACCTGCACCGGAT